>JAVGVS010000067.1:0-60000 GCA_032718565.1 Distichodus sexfasciatus | reverse complement strand
AGGGCGTTAGGACGAGAGACGGAGCGAGAAAGGTGGAGGGAGAGGGCGTTATGGAGAGAGACAGAGAGAAAAAGGTAGAGAGAGAGGGCGTTAGGACGAGAGATGGCGAGAGAAAGGTGGAGGGAGAGGGCGTTATGGAGAGAGACAGAGAGAAAAAGGTAGAGAGAGAGGGCGTTAGGACGAGAGACGGAGAGAGAAAGGTGGAAGGAGAGGACGTTAGGGAGAGAGACGGAGAAAGAAAGGTGGAGAGAGAGGACGTTAGGGAGAGAGACGGAGAGAGAAATTGGGAGAAATGTGGAGAGAGATCTGGGGAGAGAGTTGGAGAGAATTTGAGTATTTGTCTTCATTTGTCTGATTCTTTCTTTTTCCTCTGTTCTTCTCTTTTCTCTTAGATGGACTGAAGGAAAGAGAAAAGGTGGAGGAGGAAGACCGGGGAAGGTGGAGAGACTCACCTTCATCTCTTTTCCCATTTACACTTTGTGACCTTTTCTCTTATTTTTCTTTTGAATGTTTGCTTAATAGAGTTTCTCTCTCTCTCTCTCTCTCTCTCTCTTCCCGCCCGTGTGTGTGCGTTCTGCCGTTATCACTGCGTTAGACTTGATTAATTAACTTAATTATAGAACGCTCCACACACACTACAGTTAAATGGAAAAAAAAGATGAAAAGAGAGCTCACACCATAAGGCAGTAAATTACTTTTCACTCCCCAATGGGTAAACACACACACACAAACATAGACACACACACTCTCACACGCGCACGCACGCGCACACACACATACTCATCTGTGGTGAGGAGGAGGAGGAGGAAGAGGAGGAATGTGAGGTGTGTGTGGGTGTGTGTTGTGGATGTGTGAGTGGAGCAGCAGCAGGTCTCTCTCCATGACTCCAGCGCAACCTCCACACCTAGCGTAAAGACATCACAGTGCCACGGGAATACTCAGCACCGTCTTTACTGTGTGTGTGTGTGTGTGTTCATGTATTTATCGCATTGTGGGGACCTTTTTGTCCCCTAAAATCACTTTTATCTGTTTTTTGGGGCTTTGTGGGGACATTTGAGAGGTCCCCATGAGGAGAAATGACTTTATAGAAAATGTACTTGTTTTATTTGAGAAACTAAAAGAGGTAAAAGATGTGCTTTTGGTTACTGAGGTTAAGGTTAGGGTCTATGGAAAGATCTCGCAAAGATAGTAATACAGAGACGTGTGAGTGTGTGTGTGTGTGTGTGCGTGCGTGTGTATGTTCTTGTGGAAGCTCCACACTGCAGTCTTTCTTTTTCTGTCTCAGCCTCTCTCCCATCAGTCGTGCTCACAGAAACAGATCATGTTTCTCTCTCCTTCTCTCTTTCTATATGCCTCTTTCTCTCAATCTGTGTCTCTGACTTCTTTTGTGTCTCTCTCTGACTTTCTTTCACTCTCCACTTTCTGTGTTACCTATCTATCTATCTATCTATCTATCTATCTATCTATCTATCTATCTATCTATCTATCTATCTATCTATCTATCTATCTATCTATCTATCAGTTTGTCTTCCCACTTCTCTCTCTCTCTCTCTCTGTCTCTGTCTCTCTCTCTCCCTCTTCTGACCACACACTTGTTTACTATGCTCGTTGTCCTGCCTGCATTCCTGTAATTTGTGACACTCATTTTAAAGAGCAACTCAGTCCCAAAATGCCAGTGTGGCTAACAAACTGTGGAGGCTTAATGGGGGCGTTTAGCATCAAACTCACCCCCCGAAGATGCTGCACTGGTATGAACTTTTTACTGGCATCTGGAATGAATGCAAAACTCCCGACTCTGACACAAATGCTTTTATTTCAGTGTTCTTTACAACCTGCTTATCGCAACTGAAAGCAACATCTTGTTGTTGAGTTTATTGGGTATTTTAGTTATAAACATGTTTACATTTTCTGGTGTAATGTTTGCCTCAGTGCTGGTCAGGGTCTGGCCCTCGGCTTGCATCATGGCCAATGTCCGGCCGGCGGTGGGGTGTCTGTCTGCCTGCTGTCTGTGGGAGTGCTGTGTGTGTGAATGGTCATTAACATAGCGGTCAGTGCAAGAACTTCTTCAACCTTCAACACTTCAACATCAAACGAGGAGGAAAGCTCACCTGGAGAAGATGAAAAATTCTACACAACACGATACAACACCGAGCTGGTGAGCAAAGAGAGAGAAAAGGTGGGGAGAGAAATGGGGAAGAGAGATGGAGGGAGCAATACAAAAGGAGAGAGAGAGAGAGAGAGAGAGAGAGAGAATAAAATGTGGAAAGACATGGAGAGATATGGTAGAGGGATGGGGTGAGAGATGGAAAGAGGGAGAGACAGATGACGGAGAGAGAGAGATGGGGAGAGATATGTAGAGAAGGAGAGAGAGCTAAGAGACAGAGATGGAATGAGAAATGGAGAGACGGAGAGATAAGGTAGAGAGATGGGGTGAGAGAAGCGGAGGAGATGGAGAGATACGGTAGAGAGATGGCGAAAAGGAGAGATGTAACGGAGATAGAGATGTAGAGAAGGAGAGGAGATGGAGAGATAATGCAGGGAGATGGAGTGAGAGAAGAAGAGGCACAACTGAGGAAAAAAAATGGGGAAAAAGATGTAGAGAAGGACGTGAAAAGAGAGACAGGGAGAGAGTGAGCATAGTGATGCATATACAGGAGTGAGATATGAGAAGGGTAGAGAGAGTGATGCAGAGAAATGGGAAAAGAGATGGAGAAACGGAAATTTAAAGATAGAAAGATGCTCCGTCTGGTTCGTTGCTTTACTCTTTGTGATTATGTTCTTTTTTCCCTGTTCTCTCTCTCTCTCGCGCTCTCTCTATCTCTCTCTCTCCTCTTTTCTCTCTAAAGCCAAGCCCCCTGACATGATCCCTCATCATATCCAGTTTTTCCTTCAAATCCTCCCTCGCAACTTTCTTTTAAAGATGTTTTAATACACACACATACACGCGCACACACAGATGTTCAGATGTTCAGATCCCACTCTCCACCCTGCAGTGTGCTGTATGATTCGACACATTGTAATGATCTCTCTCTCACACACACACACACACACACAGATAAAAACATTCTTACACAGTTATGCAGCGTTGTGGTAACTGATGTGGACGTTGTGTGTATCAGCTGGGAAGTAGAGACCAGACTGAGCACAGAAACGCAACACTTACTTTTCACACAGAAAACTTCATTCTGGAACCAAATCACATTCAGCTCCTCGCACATGAGAACCTGATGTTGGGGTTTATTGTACTGTGTGTTTGTGTTTGATACAGCAGCTCCAGCGTTCTCATTCCCTCAGCATTAATAGCACAGTTAATGTTCGTGCTGCTGAATTACTAATCACAAACAACTTAAGTCAAATTGAAAAGGAAGACTCCAGCAATGTTGGAAGGTCGGGCTGTTAAGTGAAGACTGATGCTCTGTGCCCATATTCAACATTTTTATGGGTGCTGGTCATTTATTAATGATCAATATGTCGACAAAATGAATCCAAAGGTGCTACTTTCTAGAGGTGTGCAATATATTGAATATACTCAAATCCTCATGTTATTGTTAAACAGACAGCATGGAAGTCACTTTCCCATTTTGCTTCTCTGCCCTCTCAAAGCAGAGCAATCACTGTTCTGCCCATCCAGAAAACTTTCCTAGCGCATGTGCATTGTGTACCGGAAGCAGAGGGAAGCGAACGTGCAGAAAGAGAAGGGACATTAATTGCAGATGGAAGAGGACAACTTGGTTCTGAAGAAAAACAGCACTGGTTATGTTATGCTTTGCACAAAAACATAAGTAACTGCCTAAAAATGCATAAATGACGTTCTTCACGGGGCAGCAAGGTGGCGGAGTTAGCTTACCCGCCTCACAACGAGACAATCCTGGTTGATCCCTGGTTCGGCTGTAGGGTCTTTCTGTGTGGGGTTGGCATGCTCTCCCCGAGTTCGCATTGGTTTTCTCCCGGTGCTCCCACAGTCCAAAGCAAGTAATATTAGTTAACCGGCGACTCTAAATTGGCCTTGTAAGGTGTGAATGTGAGTGTGGTTGTGTGAGTGTGTCTGCCCTGCGGTGCCCAGCCCGCCCAGGGCTGGTCTCCACCTTGCACTCGTAGTTCCCGGGATAGGCTCCGGTGCCCCCTGAGACTCCGGTTGGAATTAAGCTGTTCGGATAATGAATGAATGAATGACATTCTTCACGATGTAAACTGTGTGTGTGTGTGTGAGAGTGCTCACGACCTTCACATGGAATCCCATCACTCACAAAAATGCTACAGTTCAGCTACATATCCCAATATTGTTTTTAGGCCATATTGCCCAGCTCTCTTTAGCTCGGATGAAGATGCGTCTCTCTCTGTCGTCTATTTAGTTATTTGTGGCAGTTAGTAGTGTAAAGGTTCGGGAGTTGACCTTGTGATCTGAGAGTCTCAGGTTCAAGTCCCGGAATGGTAAAGGTACCACTGAGCTACTCATGAGTAAGGTACCGTGCCCAGATGCTGCTTTCTGGGTGTTGCCAAAAGAAGCTGCCCACTGCTCCATCATGGATGAGCCAAATGCAGAGGTCACATTTTGTTGTGGTGCATGATGTGCTGTCCTATGTTATGCTGTGGTGTGTTCACAATGACAAATAATCTATAACTAACTTGACTGTTTTTTCAGTTTTACAGCAGGCACATATAAATTTCTGTATTGGCCTTGAAAGAAAATCCGCCGATGTCCAGTTTTTATTTTATTTTCAGATTTTTTTTTTTTCAGTTTTCTCCCAAAAATCTATCAATAACCATTTTTATGACACTTTCTGCTCAGCCTTCAAACTCTCCATCACTATGTGACAGGTAAGAACCCCTGACTGCTTGTTAGCATCCTAATTAACCTAGTTTAGACCTTTTATTATAATTATCCTCTTAATTATCCAGGGACCTCATTTCCATCGTTGTACCTCACGTTGTATGACAACACAATACACTGAAGTTGAACATCTGTATTGCTGTATCTGCTGATAAACCAAGCTTTCCCAATGCGAAGCGTAAAAACCTTGACGGTACATAATAAGTCCCAGCACTTCTCCAGACATTTCTCATGTTCAGTTTCCGAACCCTCCATCAACCACATCCTCCTCGCTTTTTATAGTAAGACACAAACCTAAGCAGCACATGCAGGATTCACACTTCTCTCTCAGAATATGAACACACACAGAAAGGCAGAAGCTGGCATAAATAGTCAGCACTTCACATAGAAACTATAGATACAACGGGTTATTTATATTGGAACACAACCTGGAATTCAGGTGAATTTGATCCTGCAGTCACCAGCCTCTCATGAAACCCTGCAATGCAGGCTGGGAGAAGAGAGGTTCTCTTCTCTTCTGTTCTGGATTTTTGGTGAATCCTCACATAATATGCTGTATGCGAAGCTCATGTTTATTACATCTTAAGTAAGTTCTACTGGTTTAGTGTGTGTGTGTGTGTGTGTGTGTGTGTGTGTGTGTGTGTGTGTGTGTGTGTAAAATCGCGACCCTTCACATGTTCACAAGTTTGAGGTTGGAGATGAGGTCGAGCGATGGTTCACAGGAACAAAATAGCTCACAATTAGTATTAATTTGGTGTGAGATTGATTTGCTCCCAGAGAACAAAAGATAATGAATGTAATCTGAACATCATCAGAGCCATTAGTGAGAGTTATTAAAGCCATAATCTGATTTAGTGATTAATGAAGTGGCCCTACAGGTCATTTAAAAGCACATAGTCATTGTGTGTGTGTGTCTGTTTAAGATGGGATCCTATTATCCTTTAACTCTGAGAAGATGAATTGTATGTCCCAGTATCTGAGATTTAGGTTAATAACAGGCTGGGGTCTCTGCACATCCTTCATTCACTCTCATTTTCCTTTCATAGGTTTTTGGAAGTGTGTGTGTGCCTATGTAAGTGTGTGTGTGTGTGCCTGATGTAAGTTTTAGAGCAGATTACATAGAGCAGGGGTTGTATATTTCACACTGGACTCCTCTGAGACCTGCTGTTTGGAGAACACAAGCACACACACACACACACACATACACACAGCATCAACAGTCTCTTAATGACATTAGCATTCCAGCATCACTCAACAAGAGGCTGATTTTAGTGTGTATGTGCCTGTCTGCGTCTGTGTGTCTGTGTGTGTGCATGCATGTGCCTATCTCTATTGTGTGTGTGTGTGTGTGTGTACGTACATGTGCATTTGTGTGTGTGTGTGTGTGTGTGTGAGTGGTTGGTTTTGTGTGTTCATCCATGTGCCTATCCCTGGTGTGTGTGTGTGTGTGTGTGTGTGTGTGTTTTGGGGGTTAAGCGAGGCGGACGGCATGCTGGTGATGGATCATGCTGCTTTTCCTAAACCATGCTGAGTTAATTAAACAGACTGACATCATCGCAAAAGGGAAGAGAGAGAGAGAGAGAGGGAGAGAGAGTGAGAGAGAGAGAGAGGGAGAGCAGAAGATGAGAATAAAGGAGAGAAGGAGAGGGAGAAAGAGGAAGAGTGGAAGCAGTAAGTTGATGATGATGGCCTCTTCAGTCCATTAGAGCCAGATCAGGTGTGCTGATTCCAGCCTGACGTTTAGTATGCAGTGCCAGAGCTGGTGAGTGTGTGTCTGAGGGAGAGTGTGTGTGTGGGTGTGGGTGTGTTTGTGTGTGAGTGTGTGTGTGAGAGAGCAGTCATGTGCATGTCATGAATGTCAACTAATGACCATCAAGCACTTAATTGGGCAGAGTGGGCAGGATTTAGGACACACACACACACACAAGATTAAGACCCTGAATTTAATTAGATGCTGGGTGGAGGTGGGATGTGTATTACATGTGTGAGAGAGAGAGAGAGAGAGAGAGAGAGAGAGAGAGAGAGAGAGAGGAAGCGGAGAGATGGAGAGAGACATGAGGAGATATCAGAGATGCAGATAGCAGGGTTGCATGGCAACGTAGACCAACGAAGATGCTGTGTGTGTGTGTGTGTGTGTGTGGAATGAGTGTAAGGACAGTGAAGAGTGTGTGTGCAGCAGGGAGTGTATGTGTGTGTGTGTGTGTGTGTCTGTGTGTGTCTGTGGGTGACCTATTAGTCAGGGTGAAAGGTTCAGGCTTTATTATAACCTTTTATGCAGTGATGGCATTTTGCTCACCTTGAGGCAAGTCACCACACACACACACACACACACACACACACACTGACCTCTTCATATTTCTTCAGGTTCCTAATTTGCATGTTATACAGTAGAAACAGATGTCCTTTGTCTTATCTCACACACACACACACACACACACACTCCAAAATGCCACATTCATGAAACATCAAACTTACGCTACACCTACACACAGGAATATATTTGATTGATTTTGGGGGTCCGGCAAATAATTTGTATTATTAATTAATGCGTAATTACACCCACATCCACATACACACAGTAGAAAGGCGGTCACATATCACACTCCACCAGGAGTTTCTCTCTCTCCCAAAAACACATCCTTCTAAACTCACCACTTACTGCTGATCGAGACAGAAAAACAAGTGACATTCTCACAACGTTTCTGCAATATTCCCACCACGTTCCAGCCTCTGTTTCTCAGGGCAAGTGGCGTTATCCTCCCTGCTCCCGCTGCCAGGGCTCTGGCATATGTGCTGTGATTTATGCCCTAATGAGTGTGTACAGAGTTAATAAACTGTGCTGTCTTCACACACACACACACACACACACACACACACTCACACGTCTCTGTATTACTATCTTTGTGAGATCTTTCCATAGACTCCCATAATGACTAGATGTATATAATTTTACATCTACACCTAATCCTAACCCTAACCTTAACCTCAGTAACCAAAAGCACATCTTTTACCTCTTTTAGTTACAAGCACATTTTCTATAAAGTCATTTTTCCTCATGGGGACCTCTCAAATGTCCGCACAAAACACAAAAAAACAGATAAAAGTGATTTTAGGGGACAAAAAGGTCCCCACAATGCGATAAATACATGAACACACACACACACACATACAGACGCTGCATGCTCTGTTGAGCAGGAAAATGATTACAGCTTCTTTTGTCTTGGCTAAATGATGGCTCCTTTATCGGAGACATTCATGGGCCAGTTGGCTGCAGTGAGAGAGAGAGGGAGGAGGAGGAGGAGGAGGAGAGAGAGAGAGAGAGAGAGAGAGAGAGAGAGAGAGAGAATGGTAAGGAAAAGATGAAGAAAGAAGAAGTTAAAAAGAGAGATCATAGAGAAACTGACACAATAAAGCCAACAGAATGAGAAAAGGAAGAGGTGAAAGACCAGCTGAAAGAGAAAGAGATGGTAGTGAGAGACTGGCAGAGAAGACAGAGAGAGAGAGAGAGATTCAAAGTATAAAAAAAGTGAGGTGAAGTGTAAAAAAGTAAACAACAGTGAGGAACAAAAGACGAATGACACTAAATGAGAGAAAAAAGGAGTGTAAGAGGATAAGAATGAACAACAGAATGAGAAAAAGGAAGAGACCCTGGCTGAGAGAAAGAGAGTGAGAGAGAAAGCGAGAGAGAGAGACCACGAGTGGACGAGTGAAACAGACTGACCAAAAGGGAGAGAGAGAATCAACCGCAAGAGAAAGGGAGAAAGAAGTGGAGAAAAAAGACACAACAGTGTGAAAAGAATGATGAAGAAAGAACGAGACTAAATGAAAAGAAAGACAGACGTGAGAAAGAAAAAGACAACAAGGAACCGACTGAATGTGTGAGAAAAGTGGAGAGAGGGGGAGAGTGTTTTTTTGCACCAGAGAGGTCAGATGTGGTTTGTATTGATTTTCTCTGCAGGTTCTCAGTACGTTTTGGTCTGTGTGTGTGTGTGTGTGTGTGTGTGTGTGTGTGGTCAGTACTCATCCCCGTCCAGCACCCAGGTGTTCTTTAGGCTTTTACCCTTAAATCACAAGCTCCACTCTGCGGGTTTTCTTTTTCTCACTGTTATTGTGTGCATTTCTCAGCCGTTCCGTCTCTGTGTGTTGTGGATGTGTCAGTGTTCACTAGGGGTCAATCGATATATTTATTTTGGGCTGATACCGATACTGATTATTACTAATCAAGGATAACCAATATTTTGAACCGATATATAATTTTGTCTGCCTTAAAGAAAAAGAAAATTAAGAACAAACTAAAATTCCAGCACAAAATTGAATTGAAATGCCTTTCATCTTATATTTAACTTCAGTTTAACATCAGAACCCAGAAAGAGGTGGTGGTTAAATCAGAGCCAAAGAAGTGCATTTTGATCTTCATTCTTCAGGTTAAGAAATGACCATAGCATAAAAATATCACATAAAACTGATCTTAAAAATGATGAAAATCAACAGGGCTAATAGTCAGTTAAATGTCCTACCGCTAGACCACCTTGCATTTCTGTTTTCTGGAATCCTCATTCATCCGTTATCTAAACTCCTTAATTCCTATCAGGGTCGCAGGAACCAGAGCCTGTCCCAAGACTTCGGCCACGAGGCGGGGACCAACCCTGGGTGGGCACCAACACACACCGCAGGCAACGCACACTCACACAAACACTCTCACATACATATCTTATGGGACCAATTTAGAGTCACCAATCAACTTAAAAAGAAGAAAACCCACGCCAACACAGAGAGAGCACACAAACTCCACACAGAAAGACCCCAACCCATGATCAAACCCAGGACCTTCTTGCTGTGAGGCCACAGCACTAACCACCGCACCACTGTGCCACCACTGCTTTCTGGAATTGTAAGAAAAATCTAATTTAATTCATGAAATTTCTTTGAAATTTAATTTATGAATATGGAATTGACCAGTGGGTGGCACGGCGGCGCAGTGGTTAGTGCTGCCACTTCACAGCGAGAGCGTCCTGGGTTCGATCCCCTGGTCGACTGTGGGGTCTTTCAGTGTTGAGTTTGCATGCTCTCCCTGTGTTCAGTGGGTTTCCTGCAGGTGCTCCGGTTTCCTCCCACAGTCCAAAAGCATGCAGTATAGGTTAACTGGTGACTCTAAATTGGCCCCGTAAGGTGTGAATGAGAGTGTGAGGGTTAGTCCCCACCGTGACCGTTTCCCGTGACCCCGATAGGGATTCAGCAGTTCGGATAATGGATGAATGAATATTGACGTGTGCTGAACTTTACTCACACACAATTGGCAGTAGTGTAATGGTTATGGGATTCACCCTGTGATCGGAAGCTCGTCCATTCAAGTCCCGGACTGGTAAAGGTACCACTGAGGTACTCATGAGCAAGGTACCGTCCATAAGCACATCCAAAACAGCTGGACATGTGGTTGAGTATCAGTGTGTGATTTTTACTGTTACCTTTCTTCACCTATAAACCCTGAAAAGAGAGGGCCTTCACCACTCACTAGCCTCCTCCTCCTCATCCTCTTCATCCTCATCCACTAGTCGCCCAATCAGAGGGCAGAGAGCAGTCATGCTGAGTGCTAGATCCAGCTGAAATCCCTAAAGCTTAGAGATGACCCTGAGAGAGGGAGAGAGTTGGGGGAATGGGGAAGGAGAGAAAGAGAGACATGGAGAGAGGGAGAAAATGAGAGAGAGAGAGAGAGAGGCAGCATGGAAGATGAGGGAAATAAAAAGGGAGAGAGAGGCACAAGCTAAGGAAAGAGAGACAAGGGAGAAGGAGAAAATAAGAGGGGAGTACAGAGAGAGAGAAGAAGAAGAGAGAGAGATAATAGGGAAGGAGAGAGAGGAAATGGAAAAGGCAAGGGGGAGTAGTGAGAAAGAGAGACAGGAAGAGAGAGTAGAAATATAGAGAGAAAGAGGAAAGATATGGGTGTAGAGAGAGAAAAAGAAGCAGAAGAAGAGAGAGAGGTAATAGGGAAGGAGAGAAAGGAAAGGGAAAAGGAGTGGGGAGGAGAGAGAGAAAGAGAGACAAGAAAAGAGAGAGAGAGAGAAGAAAAAGAGAGACAATGGGTTGAAGAGGGAGAAGCCCCCTGGGTAAGGGACAAAGGAAAAGAGAGAGGAAGAAAAGGAAGGAGAGGAAAAACGGAGATGGGAAGCTAGAGCAAAGAGAAAACGGTGTGTGTGAGAGAGAGAGCAAGCACAGAGACCCCAGGTCATATCTTGACCCTCCGCAGCAGCAAAAGCCAGTAAAAGCATACTTAGCGGAGATTTCAAAGCGACCCGTTTGCGTTGCGATGGGGTAAAATTTTCCAATCCCAGCAGGAGATGTTGGAAAAAAGTTTCTGTTTGACACGCTCTCACTTCAATATTTTCACAGTAGAAATCCTAGATTGACTAGTGTGAAGATATTTCTCTGGAATCCATCTTCGTCTCCGAGTTCGGATTAACCTCGCATAGATGCCAGGCTATCCGTGTGGCTGTGGTTTTGCCGTGGAGGGTCACATATACAGTATGTTTAAGTGCCGCAGCACACACTCTCTCATATGCAAACTTTGTTTTGTTGTTGTTGTTGTACATAGGGATGTGTGTGTGTGTGTGTTGTGGAGGTGTTGTGGTGTACACAGATTTTAGGAAATGCTTAGCTAGTGTGGCCCCATCTTACAAACCCCAACCCTCCCCATGTGGAGAGATGAGAACCGCTGAATGATTTAAGCTCCTGAATGATTCAGACACTCTGCTAGCATCTCACTCCCTAACAGCTGCTGTGCCCCCGCCCCCCCAAAACCCTCCCCAAATCCCATTCACCAAAATCCCTCAGCTCCTTCCTCCTCCCCACACCTCCATTCCTGCTGCACAACGGCCACAAACAGATCAATGTATGGGTGTGCAGCACCGTCTATCTATAAAAGGGATTTTGATGCTGAAAAGACTGTAATTTCTCAGAACACCATTTGGCTGATTCTGAGCTGTGTGTGTGTGTGTGTGTAGAACCCCGTAACCCCAATCTCACATCCGACACCGGGCGAGGTAGCATCCATTCTCTTTCCATCTGATTCTTCCTGACATTTCAACTGATACAGAGCTTTGTGTGTGTGTGTGTGTGTGTGACTGTGTGAGTGTGTGTCTGTGTGTGTGTGTGTGTGTGAAAGAACTGCATCTCTTGCCTAATCAATCTAATCCGTCTGTCTGCGTTGATCTCACGCATGAGGAAAACATGTAGTCAGTCAGGAAAACAGAGCAACCTTCATTTGTTCAGATTCACTTAGCAGGCGACTGTCAAACAGACATGAGAAAAAAGCGAGGGAGCAAGGGAGCGAGGGAGGAGGCGAGAGAGAGAGAGGAAGGAGGGAGAGAAGAAGCAGAACAACAGGACAGCTCCTCTATCTCTTTTCATCCTTGATGCTGATAGTGATTGAGGGATTAGAGGAGGAGGCTGACTGAAAGCAGATATAAGAGATTTGTAGTTGCGTGGCTCGTAAGCTCTCCTATATTCCTGCGAGTCCTGTAATGATCTTTTCCTTTCTTCCTCCTCCTCCTCATCCCCTGCTCCCCATTTTCTCTCACTCCACCTCTTTACCTTAAGCACTCTACTCATCATCTCCACCACCTCTCTCCCTCTTTCTACTACTCTTCTCTCCTCCCCTCCAATCTCTCCTCTTTATCCTTTCCTACCTCTCTTTTCTTCTTTTCCCCTTTCTCTTTCTCTCTCCTTCCTGTCTCCATCCTGCCTCTCCTCCTTTGTTCCTTCTCTTCTTTTCTCTTCTTTCCCTTCATCTTTCATCCCCCCACACCCCCCTCCTTTCCTCTCCATTGCCTTCTTTCTCTCTCCGCCATTCCCTCTCTCTTTCTCCTCTCCTCTCTCTTCTCCCCTTTCTCCTCTCCACTACATTTCTCCTCTTTTCTACGCTCCTTCACCTTCCTCGGTCCCCACTTCTGTTCCTCCTCTTTTCTTTCTTCTCTCTCTCTCTCTTTCTCTCCCTCCATCCTTTACTTTCTCTTCCATATTCTCTCCTGCTCCCAGCTTTCCTTCTCTCTTCTCTCTCTCTCTCTCTCTCTCTCTCCTCTTCCTCTTTTCTCCCCCCTCTATCTTTGCTTGCTCCTTTCTTCCCTCCTTTACCCCCCACCCTCCTCCCCTCCCCTCCTCCTCTTCCCTTCACTCTCTCCATCCCTCCTCCCACCTTTAGCACTACTCTCTCCTTTTTCTCCCCCCCTTTCTGTCTCATGTCTTTCTCTCCCCCTCTCCCTCTTTCTTTCTTTCTTTCTTCCTCTCCTTCTTTCTCTGCATTTCTCACCCGCCATCCCTCTCCTTCCCACCCTCCTTCCCTCTTCTCTCTCTCCCTCCCCCTCTCTTCTTCTCTCTCCTTCGTTCTCTTTTTCTCACCCCTCGCTTCTCGCTTTCTCTCCCCCTCTCTCACCCCTCTTTCTTCCTCCGTTTCTCATTCCTCTTTGGGGTGGGGGGTAGAGAGAGAAACCTTCCTTACAGTCGAGGGATCTATTAAGCTAATATCGTTATGAATATTAATTATTAATCTGAGAGAGTTTATTATTAATGTGCTGTCGGGTTGCAGCTGCCGTTGCCTTAATTTAATTTACGTTTCTCTTTCCACGAGCATGGATCTGAAATTTTAACTAGTACATTTGAAATGCAGATGAGTCAGCGGTTTATAGCTCGTAACGGCTGGATGCCGAGCTTAAGAAAGTGTGTGTGTGTGTGTTGTAATGTGCTCTCTGACCTTCTGTGTGAATGTAAGTAAATGTGTAATTAATCAGAGGGAGGGTATTTAACGTGTTAATAAGATCAAGGTCCTTGTGTGATTGCTGTGATGTGTGTGTGTGTTTGGGGCAATTTTAGTTGTGTGTGTGTGTGTTTGTATAGAAATCTCCATTGGTATGTGAGTGAGTGGTTATTTTGTCATTGTGAACACACCACAGTACAGCACATAGTGCACCACAACAGTGTGACCTCTGCATTTCTCACATCCGTGTAAGAGGGCAGGGGCAGCGCGCCGGGGAGCAGTGCTTGGGGACGGTACCTTGCTCATGAGTACCTCAGTGGTAACTTTACCTGCCTGGATTCAAACCTGCGACCTTCTGTTCACGGGGCGAACACCCGCCATAACTGTGTGTGTGAGGACCTGGCTGTGTCCAAACAGTTAGGAGAATGTGCACTTTCAAATCAAATCTTAGCTAAAAGTAAAACATGGGGAAAACTAAAAGAGGTTTTTCTTACAAAAGTCAGTGGAAGGACATCATGAAAACGTAAAATTTTTCCATCGCCAGGAACCTTTATTTCATAGCATGACCTTCCCACATGTTGTCTATCACTGTATTATTATCTTTGATGTAATGTTGCTCATGGAGAAGCAGTATAAATGGAAATTAGGAACTCCAGGTTTCACTGAGGCATCAAACCATAACTGCATGTAAGGGGCAGCTGAAGAAAAAAACAACTCACAAATGTGGAAATGGAAATGTGTGCAATCGAGGAGCTCAACTATAAGAACATGCCGCTCCACCTAAAGTTGATAATGGGGAGTAAGCTGGGTATCATTAGATAATATTCATTATTTACGCTAATTAGCACCTTTTGGAACGGTGAGCATCTATGGAAGCTGTGTGTGTGATAAAATGTGTATATTTGTTGTATAAGTTTGCTAATTAAGCTTGGCTAATTATCTCCTCAGCCTTTATTCAATCTCTCCCAGATCAACGTTAGTCTTTATAAAAATCTTGCCATTATCAAGCGTCATGGCAACGGACTAGCTACGACCCATCGTTTCTGTGGGTTTAACGATACATAGATTTATATTGATATATGGATTCAATGTTCAGTAATCAGAGCATCAATCTGAAATGGAATCATTGGTCAGACATCGTACCTCGTAACATCATAACACCTTATATTAAATGGGGTTTTAATGGAAATTGTATGTCAGAAGTGAAATTATTACTGAAAGCGAGTGATTATTTGTCATTGTGAACACACCACAGCCCAGCACAGTGCTACAATAAATGTATTGCTTACATTTGACCCATCCGTGAAGGAGCAGTCGGCAGCTGGCATGGGCAGCGCTCGGGGAACAGTGCTTGGGGAAGGTACCTTGCTCATGAGTACCTCAGTGGTACCTTTACCAGTCCGGGATTCAAAAATCCTTCTGATTACAGGGTGAACACGCTAACCTTTACACCATCAGCTGTCCCAGTGAACTGACTGAAGAAGTTCACTGGGACTGTTCCTCCTCCTCTCCTGTACCTGGCGACTGGCGGGGGTTAACTTTCCCAGGCGTGGGGGGGTTAATATGGCTGTCATCCAGATTCCATCTTTGTCTCACTAATCAGCGGCGGCAATCATTTCACCCCTGCCGCCGTAACCCACTTTCATGTGCCTAATCCGACTCTGCAATATGCAATTCCCCATTATCCAGTTTAAATCTCGGCTTCATTTAACACACAATGGCGGAACTGGCAAAGTCACTGCTCTTGAAATCAAAGAGATCAGGCTTTGTTTTATGATTAGTATGAATATACACTGGGAGTCAGAAATGGGGATGGCTGTACTTTTGCCCTAACTGTAACCAAATGATGAATTTTCAAGTTTGCATTATTAAATTAACTGCGACAAAGTGATTATTAGATTGCCACCAGACCTTGGATAATGTAGCTTCGACACCTTGTTAAATGAGTGTTCTGGAAACAAACAACATTTACATGTTAATAATACGCCAACAACTTTGAACAATAAAATGTCAAAACGTGATCAGATTCAACAACAATTATCTGTTTTTGCAATTACAAGTTGCAAAGAATGTTTCACATATAGGCACCAAATTCAATGATTCTTTGCTCTAGACCGGCGATTCTAAAAATCCGGACTTGACCGAACAGCAAGCCAATCCGGACCCAGCCCACTCGTCATATTAGGAATGCATTGATGTGATGTGTATGTTTACTAGATAAAAAATATTCTCATCAGTAAATTGTTGACCTGAGATTAGATCTTAACTTGAAGCTTGCACTGTTAGTAGGCACCTATATGACGCATTGTTGGCACACTTCAATTGTCAGCCTTCATGTTCAAATTACGTGCAGTCCTGCAAGCACGAGAGGCTGAATACCAACATGAATTACCAGTTTAAATATATATAAATATATATACATATATATATATATATACGGCATGGTGGCACAGTGGTTAGCGCTGCCACCTCACAGCGAGAAGGTCCTGGGTTCAGTCGCGAGGTCTTTCTGTGTGGAGTTTGCATGCTCTTCCTGCGTTTGGGAAACTCTGGTTTCCTCCAACAATCCAGAAGCATATGGTATAGGTTAATTGGTGACTATAATTAGTCTGTAAGTTGTGAATGTGAGTGTGTGTGCACTGCGGTGTGTTGCACTGCAAAAAATCAGTGTCAGAAAATAAGAAAAAGAAAAGGAAAAAGGATAATAGGAAAAAAGATACCAAAATCAAGCAAAATTATCTGCCAATATAGTGAGAAAATTTTTCTTGTAAGGGTCTCCTAAGACAAGATTTTTTTTTTCTATTTTTCCATGTTTTTAGCTTTAATAATACATTATATTCTTAAAATAAGCAAAGGTGTCATGAATTTCTTAACTCGTAGTGGAGAGCATGAGAACCTTTCAGTTCTCTTAATTAAATTTCATTTTAAGAATTCATTTTAATCAATACATTCTTAATAAGATAATTGTAGCTAACATTTCTTAAAATTAGATTATTTATCTCAGTCAAGTCAAGTTAGTTATTCTTAAAATAAAATTTTTCTTTTTAAGATTTTTTGCAGTGTGGCGCCTGCCCAGGGCTGGTCACCGTCTTGCGCCCGTAGTTTCTGGGGATAGGCTCCGGTTCCCGGGACCACGATATGGATTAAGCAGTTTGGATAATGAACGAATGGAAACTACAGTGCACATTACACACTGTCAAATGTCAGCGTGGATTAAGTTCACCAGCAAACAACTGTAGGCAAACAATGCCATTTCTTTTGGTTGCAAGTTGGAAGTAAATTTAATAAAAAGGAATCAGCTTATCAGTTGCTGTTCTGGAGGAGTTAAAGAATTTTGAAAATCGATCAACGTGTGCCACAGTAAGCCGCAGTGAGCTCTCTTTTTGTGCCTCATAGTGTAGATGTATTTCCTATTATAATTGAGCAATCATGCTTATGCTCATGCTTATGTTTTTTATTATTAAACAGTATATGAAGGGGTATGATGGAGTTCGGTAGCCACCGGCCATATGAGCTCAGACGCGCGTCTGTCTCCATTTAAATAAAAATACACCCGTCTGGCTGACGTTAAATGAAAATGACAGCTATCTTTTTAGAGGCGCAGCGTCGTCTTTTCATCTGTCAGCCGAGAGAAGGCAAAGCGAGCGGCATGAATTATGGAAATAAAGCACGGAACCAATAGGCCTTATTCCGCCCGCATTTTATTTTCAGACGGAAAATATGCTGCGAGTCATACGCCAAGGACTAGCGGGACAGACGCCCGGAATCACGGAGTCCATTAGAGGACATCGCCCTGAGCGACTTCGGTAAGGCGGTAAAAAAAAAAGAGAGCCTGCGGTTTCTAGCGGTTCCTGCGGTTGGGCTGTCAATCCGACTAGCTAGCTATCTAGCCGCTAAATTATTGAGCATCTTTTCTTGTAGCCCTGTCTCACTGTACCCATGGTCTGTCGGACTTTGACGTTGCTGAGGGAAATAATAATCCTTGTTTTGTTGATCTGGAGCGATGATGGCTGGGTTAACAAGGAAAACTCTTAGGGCTGGTTTCTCGATCATGGATTAAGCCTAGTCTTGGACCATGTTGTAGTACCAGTTGAGATTTACCATTCAAACTTAAAGCTAGTTTAGGACTAGGCTTACTCCTCGACTGGGAAATAGGCCTTCTGCGTATAACAGAATTTTCTGTGTAAACAAAGCTACTGCCTAGAGAACTTTTTTGCCTTCAACTTAGACCAGCTTGCCCTTGGTGTGTGTGTGTGTATTATGTGTGTGTGTGTGTATTATGTGTGTGTGTATGTGTGTATTATGTGTGTGTGTATTATGTGTGTGTGTGTATTATGTGTGTGTGTGTGTATTATGTGTGTGTGTATGTGTGTATTGTGAAAGTTTTGACAGGCAACAGAACATTTAATATAGGAAAACTCACAGCAGGCATAAGATGTGCCAGTGCCAATTTCTGCCTCGGTAGATGAGCAAATCCAGGAGCCAGTGAGAAATAAGAAGACACCGGGACGTTGCTAACGAGCTCGCAGCTTTTGTATTAGTTAACAAACACCACTCGGGTAGTGCATTTTTGTCACCCATTGGCGCAGCTACATCGGTGGGAACTGGAAGTGCCACGCGTAACGTGTCAAAGCGAGATGTCAGTACACAAGTGAAAATGCACTGTGAGTCACTCTGGATATGAAGATCCACCTTTGACTGAATTTAGCTTATTTTTTGGTAAATGATAAATGACATTTAATTAGCAGGACATTAACTCACACCTACAGGCTGATTAGCATTCCCGCTGAGACGCTGAATCTGGAAAAGTGAACGCTCCTTTTCATGGTAGCCATGTCTGCGTTCTTCACTCAGGAGGAGATCCATCGCCACATCACTGGTGAGAAAAGGCATGTAGAGGAAAGTGTCTGTCTGTTCGTCCTTGTCCGTATATCAGTCTTTGGCTTCTGTCACTCCCTTTGTGCCTTTCTGTTTTCCCATCACCTTCTCTTTTTGCCTCTCTCCTTCATCTCTAGTCCCTCCCTTCCTTTCTACACCTCTCTGTCCTCCCTCTCTCCCCTCTTTCATCTTGTTTCGTTCCTTGCTTCGCACCTTCTGCTCGCCTCCCACTCTTCCTTCCTTCACCTCTCTGCCCTCCCCTCCTTCATCGAACCTCCCTCCCCTCCTTCATCTCGCCACCCTCCCTTCTCTTCCTTCATCTCGCCACCTTCCCTCCTTCCCCTGCTTTATCTGACATTCCTCCATTCCTTCATCTTTCCACCCTCCCTCTCTCATCTCTCCTTCCCTCAACCCCTCCCTCCATCTCTCCATCGTTCCTCCCTTCCCTCAATCTCTGCTTACCCTCTCCTTCCTTCAGCTCTCCTTCACTCCTCCTTCTTTTCGTCTCCCCTTCTTCTCTTCCGCTCCCTGTCCCGTCTTCCTTCTTCTAACCTTCCCATTTCCTCTATCTCTTCTTCCTCCCTCGCTCCCTCGCTCCATCCCTGTGTGGCAGTGTTTAATATAGCTCTGGCCCACAGCGAGTTTGCTCTGCAGGTGCGCTTGTAGATAGAGCATTAGCCTAGAGCTCAGACATTAATAGCATCAGCCGCGGGCCAGCGAGAGGAGGAGGACGGAAAGCGAGAGCGATGGAGAGAGAGAACGAGAGAGAGAGGAGGAGAGCTGAAAGAGGGCTGAGTGCTAGCTGACATGCGAGTGTGTGGTTTGGCTGCAGGAGGTTGACAGCGAGCAGCTGGACGCTGGACGTCTCCGGGGCAGCGGCGCTCTGATGTGCCCGATCAGGGAGAGCTCCTGCTGGGCACGACACACTCCCCCTGCAGCTCACCAACCGGCACACACACACACACACACACCATCGGGCCCTGCGGCGGGAAAGCCGTTTGAAGGAGAGATAGAGGGGACAGGGATGGACAGAGAGAGTAACACGGACAGGGAGAAAGAGAGAATGAGAGAGGGTTAGAGATGATGTGTTTGAAGGAGAAAAGGGATGGATAGAGAGTAACATGGAGAGGGAGAAGGAGAGAATAAGAGGGGAAGAGATGTAGGAAGGCAAAGAAGAGAATGTAGAAGTGGAGGGATAATGTTGAGGGACGGTATACCATAGGTGGCATCATAGATGAGGGTGAGAGAGACAGGTGGAGAGAAGATGTGTATGAAGGAGAGATGGAAAGAGAAAAGCGATGGATAGAGCGTAAAATGGACTGGGAGAAAAAAGAGAATGAGTAGGAGAAGAGGGTGGGGAGAGATGATGTGTTTGAAGAAGAGATAGAATGGGAAATGGATGGATATAGAGTAACATGGACAGGGGGAAGAAGAGGATGGAGAGAGATGATGTGTTTGAAGAAGAGATGTAAGGAAAAAAGACGTATAGAGAGTTGCATTGACAGGGTCGACTAAGGAAAGGGAACGAGGGGACGGAGAGGAGAGAGAGGAGATAAAAAAGAACAGAACGACAGCTAGAGTATAGGCAGACACACTGCATGTTAGCCACAGTTAATATAGTCATGTGTGTTTGTTCCATTAGAAGATTATAATAATCACCGTGCAATAATGACCTTAATTAACTGGACTTCAGTTGTTAGTTAATTGGATTATTTACACAATGTAAAAGCCTTGTTAAGAAGCTTTTAATTTAATACAAACTCATAACAAAAAGAACTGATTTTGCATGTTGTGTGTCTGCAGCGTTGCAGTTGATCAGCAACTCCACGTCGAGTGCAGCAGTTCTGTTGTTTGTGTTATTGTGTTGTGTCACTTTTCGCCCGTTTTGTAGCTGACTTTTGATTCCCATCAGATCTTGGTTGAAAGAATTTGGCTTTCGCTTTCTGGTACTGAGGTGTTAATGTATCTCTCCTAACTCACTTCTCTGCGTGAGTCTCAACACTAAAGCGGCACTAAAAAGGTTTTGTCACCTGATGGCTGAGGTGTGTGTGTGTAAACATGACAGTGAGAGTGTTTAAGTGTGTGTATTGAGTGTGTGCACAAGGCCTGGATATGTGTGTGTGTGTGTGTGTGTATGTGTTTGTTGAGGTTCACATCATTGCTCCAATTCCAGGTGATCCACATACACACATCGGTGCACCAACAGCTGTTGTCTAATGGGAAATACACACACACACACACACAGAAGCTCACCAAGTGTGTGTGTGTGTTTGTGTGTGTGTGCGTGCTCTCTCTGCTCTCTGTTTGTGTTCTTTGTTATATTACCTAATCCCACTAAAGCCTTTGCCTCATGTGGGTAATTGATGAAGCCATGGAAACGCTGGTGTGCTCGTCTCTCACACACACACACACACACACACACACACACCCTTTTAGCTATTTATATATCAACTCTGCTGTGCCATGTCTTGGACAGTGACACCTTTGGGCTGTCTATTTTGGAGGATTTATTACGGAATGATGAGGTTTACACTGCAGAATTCCTTCACAAAATACACACACAACAGCATTCCAAATGATTGTTATTGCTGTGTAAAGAGTGTCAGACCCGAGCCACTTTAACCCTGACCACCCGGTCAGTACTAACCGGAGTGTACTGTTCACCTCACTACACACTAGTCATGGTGTAATTAGGACTCGATGGATTCGGGTTAATGGCTTCATGACTTGTGAGTTATTCTATGGATCTGGGTGATTCACCCGGGTGAGGCATGAATCGCCCGGCTGGGTGGAGAGCTAGTAGGTAAAGGGGAGCACCCATGTTTGACTTGGTGGCTGGGAGTTTGGCACAATGTGGCCAGTCTGACCCACAGCAAATTGTCCGGTCACCTCCATAATTATGTTTGTGTGTTTCAGTAAAGGGAGGGAGTTTTCACCACCCTAGACACGTGAAGGAGGACGTTTCCCTGTGTGGCGAAAGACGCTAACTCTGTTGAACTTTCTTTAGCTTTGCTTTTGAGCGGAGGAGCAGTAGCGCTCCGCTGTTTTGAACCGCATGGGGCCGGGATCCAGTGTGTTGGTGTTTTTTTGTGTTTTTCAGATTCTTTCAACGAATAAAGAGCGAATGTTTAGGCTGGTATCTCAATCTCAATCTCTTTGGCTTTGACAAAGAAAAAATCACCTCGTTCTCTTCATTATTTTTTCTAATTCAGACTTTTTTGTCATTCCTTTTGTAGAGACACCGTTTATAGCCATTCGGCTCATCAAGGAGAAGTAGGATACCACTTTGGCAAGGGTAAATTGCCAATGGTGCAAGTGCATTCTTTTTTTTTTTTACCCTCACAGATTGTCATTATCTCTTTTTGCCACAAGGCGGTGTCTCAATTAAGGAGGACTGTGCCGTTAGTTTTCTTGTGGTTAGCTTGTTCCTGACGTAAGCTTCCCCTAGTGGCAAGGAGAGTGAATGCCACTCAGATTTACACTTTATCAGCATTCTTGTTTTCTCCTCCTTCATTTTTCCTTTTCATCCTTTCTTTTTTCCTCCTACTAACATGAATTCAACAGCTCATCGTTTAACAGCGTTTACAACTCTAACGTGCAGAATCTATAAAGAGCGTTTATAATTTCTCCTTTTTGTCATCATCCACCCAACAGAATTCCTCTGTGAACTGGTCTAGTATTATATATGTAAAACCAGACTTTAAGTGAGTCAGTGATTATTTTTCACTGTGAACACAGCACAGCACACAGTGCACCACAACCAAATGTGACCTCTGCATTTGATCCATTTGTGAAGGAGCAGTTGGCAGCTTTTTTGGCAGTGTCCGGGCAGCAGTTCTTGGGGACGGTACCTTGCTCATTGATACTCAATAGTACCTTTACCCATCTCAGACATGTGATCAAGTAAAGGTACCATTGAGGGACACTCCGATCACAAGGCCAACTTCATAAACATTACGCTACCAACTGCCTCTTTAAATATATAGTTTCTATTCTTTATGTGTAAAAAAGGTCTAAATAAATAACTACAGTGCTTTTAAAAGAGAAAAGGCACTTACTATTGTTTAACACTTATGCTCATTTTTCAGAATTATTATCCACAAAATGAAACATATACTGGGAAAATAATACACATTAGACACCTTATATTGTTAAAAGAGACTATTTGCTGCTATTGTTAGCCGCCTAGTAAACAACCTTCAATTAGCAGCCACTCTGAGGTTAAAGTTCAGAATTTCATTCTCTTCGGAAGCCCTTTATCTCTCTGTATTTCCTCATTTCATTCGTTTTTTTCCTTCTCCTCTGTGCTAACAAGAAGTTATTAGGCCCTTTTAGTTGCTAACTCCGTGCACATGAGCGTCTCCCTCCCAAGCTCTCTCACGCTCTCTCTCTCTCTGGAGGTTATTAGCATGACTCCAGGCTCCCGCGCAACAAATCCCATAATTGCAAAGGTTTCTAAATTTGCACGATGCATCTCTAACGGAGCGAGTCCCGTCCCCGCAGCTTTTCTTGTGACTTCATTGGGGGAAATTTCACCAAAGCCTGTTGCCTCTTATTAGGGAATTTTGCATTTGGTTAATAGAAAAAAATGGTCTTGGTGGAAGATGGTAAAAAGGAGTGTGTGCTGTGTCTAAAAGTGTAGACTTCTTTTATTAAATAATGGAGGGGAAAGAACACAGAGCAGAATAATTGTGTCTGAAATGCATTCATATTTGCAACATTTATCCAGAAAAACATTTCATAATTACAGGAACAGTCTCTCTGAAGCAGACCCAAAGATGCTGGTGGTGTGTTTTTTTGTGGTTTTGATGTGAAACATTATTGAATGATCACCTTGAGCCTACTTTACAAAATTATTATTATTATTATCATTATTATTATCATTATTATTACATTGCTGTGTGTAACATTATTCTCACACTTTGTTTCATTAAGTTCATGGCTTAAAATGTTCAGTTCTTTGAGGAAATTTTGGATGTAAATTTGGATGTATATAATGTTTTATATATTTAATATTCATTTATTATATATTACAGTTTTCCTGCAGTTGTCAATAACTCAAATGCAACCCTCTTTTTCCCGTCCTTGTTATTTCTTTCTCCCGTTAAGGAGAACTGTGCCGTTACATTTCTTGAGGGTGTTGGTGGTCTAGTGGTAGGATGCTTGCCTTTGGACCAAGAGGTTGTGGGTTTGAATCTGACCTCTGGCATTTCCACCACTGGGTCCCTGAGCAAGACCCTTAACCCTAAGTTGCTCTCAGAGAAAATGTAAATGTTGTGGGTGGGCTGTTCCTGACATGAGTGCCCCCTAGTGGTGAGGAGGGTAAATGGCTTCTTTATCCCTGCTTTTTCCTTTTCTAGCAACATGAAGGCCCTATCCACACGGGCGTTCGAGTGTTGGATAAATGAACACACTCTGAACGGCCTACGCATTGCATTTAGTAGCTGTGCTTGACTGACTTCAGTGAGGCGTAACGTTGGCATTCGTTTGACGCTGTTTAACACCAACCTGCAGCCCGATTTGCAATTTTGTATGTTTTCCTGTGGGGGCAGTAATCAGGCTGTACTAAGTGTTTACCTGTGTGCTGAAATATAAAATAAAAAATATATACAAATATATTCTCTGTGGCGCACAGTTGGTTTGGTGACATGACATCACATGGAATGGGAGTGTATCTTGTATACTAAAATATATATATATAATAAAAAAATAACTTGTACATGCATACAAAGTTATGAGTATTAAAAAAACAAGTCTTGTCACACATGAAGTCTTTGTGCTGCACAGTTGGTTTACATCACCCACTGAAGCACATGATAAGAATATTAAACTAACTTGACGGAATCATGGGATGTATCCAGTCCTCCAGGACATCGAACGAATGAACGCCATGTAAACACAATAGTGACGTTAATCTGGATTTTGGCAGAAATTAAATTTAATTTGTTAAATTTGTTTCCACTTTTATTATCCAGATATTTAAGCAACAACCATAAAAAATGGGGAATGCTTTGTGCTCAGTGCAAGACCGTTCTCAGAGTGGCTGCTTTAGGCCTTCTGAAGAAATGTTTCTAATCCCGTTATTTATTTCATTAGCCAACTGTTATTAGGAGATTTCCACTGAAAACACACGGATATTAACTTGCACAACAAAAAGTGAAACTCTCCTTAAGCCGTTTTCATCTGGGGGGCTTTACGTTTAGCTGATTTTATGAAGTCGTGCTGATATTTTCCGCAGAGGTTGTAATGAGAGAAGCGGAAGATGGAAAAATGCTAGAAAAACTCATTCAAGCTGATGAGCGAGCGGGATGAATAAAACATCAGGGCCGACACGACTCCTCTCTCACTCTCACTCTCTGCACATATGTGTGTAAATGTGGTGTTTGTAATCCCGTAGTCTTGACTCTAATCGTGTTATCGGGCGGAGGGAAGGCGGGAGGCGGTGGAGTAATAAACACTCTCATCCAGTTACCACCCGGCCACCGCAAAATAAAACTCATATTTATACTTATGCACTATATGCAGCTTCTATTACCCACACACGCGCGCGAGCCACGAAATGTGAACCAGTATTCATAAACCACATTAATATCTCGAACCACGGATATTAATAAAAGCTTGAAGTCTAGTTTTAAATTCAGTTGAAATTCATTATATATATAGAATGTAATATGATGTAGGGTCATAAGTCGCCATATGGCACCTCTCTCTCTCTCTCTCTCTCTCTCTGCTGTTTGTATTTTCTAGACTATTTGCTGTCGCACCTCGTTACACTTATTCAGTTGTAATATGTGACTAATTTTCTGGTGTGATGTTCATAAATCTGTCGGCGTTGCCTTAAAGCCACTGTGAAGTCCAACTGCGTCTTTTATAGGAATTTATAGTAATTTGCATTTGTTTTTATGCAGATGCACTCCACTAGAGCTGTAATATTCGGTTTCTTTTTAGGATTCGGCTCCCTCTGAGTCACTCACTAAACTGATCCGATTGTGCGAGTCACTTGAGTCAGTATTGCCAAATCGCCAGCTGAATTGTTTGTTTTTCATACAGGAAAGTATACGCGGCTGGTGATGAGAATGAATGCACTTCCAAATAAATTACAAAGTATCAAGACAAGGCTACCAGCGCGGAAAATATTTATTTTCAAGTGGCACTAGAGGAAGTTAACCGGCGGATTGACTCATGACTGTATGTGTTTCGAGGAGCACTACCCCGCTTGTGTGAGCGATTCAGATTCGGCTGTATGTTTTCTGCTGTTGGAATATTTCCGGCTGTAGGAAGCTAACCGGCAGATTCACTCATGGCAGTGACAAGTGCTAACCTACGATTTAGATTCGGCTGTATGTTTCCAGCTCTAGAGGAAGTTAACCGCCAGATTTACTCATGAATGTTTGTGTTTCGTGCCGCGCTACTGATTCGACTGACACGATTCCCGTAGTCTACAAAGAGCATTCAACTCTGTAGGACGTTCTTAGGATCCCTCATCTGAGTGTGGTGGTGCAAACGAGCTGTAAGTTGTGAGATTTTTTGCAGCTATACTCGCTACTATGACTGTATTGATCTTGTAATGAGTTTGAATTTATTATAAGAGGTATGTACGTGATGGGGTTTATATTTTAGTCATGGTGTAGTTAAGACTCGATGGATTCGGGTTAATGGAGACCTCAGATTCATGACTCGTGAGTTAGTTAATGAATCTGGGCTATGCATCCGGGTGAGTCATGAATCGCCTGGCTCTACACTCCACCACGTTTGGGGAATTTGGGGGGGTTTCAACTAGAACTGTCCCAGGAACCACCATTCAGACTGAGTAGTAGTCTGCTGCCCACAATATTAATTTTTAGATATTTGCACTAAATTCATTAATTCATAAAGATGCCAAAAACATCAGGAAATGTTTTGAAAAATAAATAAAATGAAATTTTTTTAAAAAAAAGTGATGTCGGTAGAGAAACTGGATTGCATGTCACGGACCACCTGCAATGCTGCCACGGACCACCATAAAATATAAAGTTTCATTCTTTTCTGCTGAGTCTTGCAGGGCTCCAGGGGTCAGTTTGGCAACACTGGGAGAGAGTCGTAGATGTTTTATATTCGTGATGAGGAGTGTGCGTCAGATTCGTCAGTGATCTGGTTAGGATTTAACGAGAAGAACAGACGTGAATAAACCTTAACGATTCGGCCAGTGATCTGATTAGGATATAAACCGAATATCACACTTTCACAATTCGACAGTGATCTGATTAGAATGTAATGAATTGCTACTCGTTAGCCCTTGTAGCGTGGTGGCTGACCCAAACGCGGCTGAGAGCGCGAATAGGTAGGATAAACACGCAAATTGATTTAAGAACTCTCTTACAAGAAGAGCTAGGATTCCCACAAAGAATCCATGTTCTAAGGACACACATTCTACTCAAAGAGATAACCAAATAACTGGAGTACTCACAGTTGAAGCTGATATGCATCAGAGTAGGGCTGGCGACTCAGTGACAGAGTGAGCGCGGCAAGGAAATGGCTTCCTTAAAAACCCTTTGAACCGCGACCGGCCGCGTCCCAATCCAGTTATCAGCCGCAGGAGTGAGTGCACATGACAGTGTGCCCCTGCGCTTCATTGCTGTGGGTCCAGTCTAACCGAAGTGACCCCGACATATATTGACCTACGTGAAAAGTTTTGCAAGATCTAGCAAAAGTGCATGTTTTTCCTACAAACTGTGATTTTTCTGCTGTGTCCCCTCAGGGGCTTCACCATTTACCAATAGAGATATTCAAGTGGAAAACTTTTATGTATTTTTTATAAATCACTGAACTTAGTGCAGAATAAAAAACATATTGCAATGCTCATCCTTTTACGTCAATAGTGTGCAGCATTTTTCAATATCCAAGTTATAATAACCTGCTTGTGCGAGGCTTGAAAAGCTTGACCCCATTTACTTGACCCCGACTCAACTAACTCAGCTGACCCTGACTACACGCTAACTCATTGAGCAAAAGAGACATGAAGAAAATTGATTCTCCTTCTGTGTTTATTTCTGGATTTTGATTTGAGATTTCTTTTCTCCAAATTGGAACCAAAATGTTCTTTTTGATGTCCTCTAGGGCTCTGGTGCTTCCAGTAGGAACGGTTGGTGGGTTGGTTCGCTTTTGAGTCCTTAAAAATAATACAATTCATGAAATCTTCACGTAGCCATTCCCAAAGCCCGCTAAGACGTCACATCCGCCCTCAGCTGCGTCTGACCACAAATCAGAGAGCAACTGACCATTGATCTGTCTATTGACGGACGTTCAATAACCCATCAGTCGCTGGGTGGCCTGAGTGAGAGCCATGTGTGTGTTGGCGGCGGTCCTGGTTAGGGACATGTGTTTTGATGAGGGGCTAATGAGGGGAAAGCTGTAGGGCCCTAATTAAGGGGAGGGGTAATGGACTGGAGCTGCTCCATCAGGTTCGGTGCAGGACACAGCGCAGTGCCCAACTGTATTGATCACACAAGCTGGGATTCAGTTCGTCAATGTGGGAGAAGTAAAAAATCCTCCATGTCCTTGAGATGGTGTGTGTGTGTGTGTGTGTGTGTGTAGGAAATAAATGTTTTATAAATGTTAATTAAACCTGAAAACTATGTAGCACAGAACTGCAACAAACAGTATACACACACACGTATAAACAGCATGAGTGTGTATTATATATGTGTGCATGCGATTTATATACACACACACATATACACACACATGCTGTATACACACAGACATACACACACACACGTTAGTCAT
The DNA here is from genome assembly GCA_032718565.1 of Distichodus sexfasciatus. Lineage (NCBI taxonomy): Eukaryota > Metazoa > Chordata > Actinopteri > Characiformes > Distichodontidae > Distichodus > Distichodus sexfasciatus. The sequence continues at coordinate 31,780 of JAVGVS010000067.1, read as the reverse complement.
ATGAGATGCTGTTTGAGGTGATGAAAGAGCATAGAGTACAACCTAAACATGGTATACACACCTGTGCTTGCTCTGTGTGTGTGTGTGTGTGTGTGTGTGTGTGTTTGATGGATCCTGTGTCCTCCACTGAAACCTAGCGACCCCACCTGCCACCTGCAACACACACACTCATCCATCACTTCCACAATACTGCAGCCTGGACTTAAACACACACACACACAAACACACACACACCCACACCCACACAGTCCTTCCACTTTGCTCACAGGAATTGTTGGTTTGCATTTTAGATGTTGTTGTACTACAAAACAACATTACCAAAGCACAGAGCAGTCAGAGCGTAGCATCTATTATTCTTCCTCTCCCTCTACGGGACTCAGTGGTCCGGTTCGGCTGGAGATTCTGTCTCTAAGCGTTGCCAGGTGCTTGTATCCCGGGAGACGCGGGAGAGGAGACAGTGTGGACTGGTTGTTAGGGCGCAGGGTCACTGGCTGGAGTGTTATTCTCATCTGTCTGCTTAACGTGGCAAGCGTCCCGCTCTCTCTCTCTCTTGCTCTATTGAGGAGCGGATGCATTGTTTTAATTGCTGTCCATAGGAAGCAGTGACTTTTAAGTGTTTGAGAAGGTTCAATGAGATCCAAAAAAGAGAGCTCTGTACTAGGGGTGTTGAGATTAACTGCTTAATCGATGCAGACGTGGACGATTCTGCATCAATCCAAAGGCAGACCATCGATTATCGATTATGACGGAGGTTTTCAACCGGCTGTCCGTTGTCCCCTAATGGTTCGTGGCGGCATTGCATGTGGTCTTTGACATGCAGTCCCGTTTCACTACTGAAATCACCTTTAAAATGATTCCTTTTTTCAGTTTTCAGAACATTTCCTGATGATTTGAGCATCTTTATGAATAATGAATTGAATGGAAATATCTAAAATGGTAATACAAAAAAAATGCTTTTAGTCTGAGTGATGAAAATCTCTGAATTAAATGATAATGGCATTGCTTGGTGATTTTCTGGCTGCGGCATAAAAATTCTAGTTTAAAAGAACATCCTGGTAGTAATTATGGCTGCACGATCCATGTGCAATGTGAAATAATATAGAAAATTGATGGGCTGCATCGTGATGCATCGTGATATTGTATCGTCTCAAATCAAACTGTGACTCTATTCTGTGCTTTTGCCCGTAACCTTGTGCAACAATGTTCTATTATGAATTCAGTTTACAACAAAGTGATTATTATGGTGCCAACCTCACTTTAAACATGCAGCTGCAATACAAGTAAAAGTGAGTGATTATTTGTCATTGTGAACACAACACAGCACTGCACACAGTACACCACAACCAAATGTAAGCAGTGGGCAGCTACATTAGCAGTGACAGTAAGTGAGCAGTAAGTGAGCAGTAAGCAGTGACAGTACCTTGCTCATGAGTACTTCAGTGGGTGCAGGGATTCAAACCAGCGACATTCTGATCACAGGGTGAACTCCCTAATCGTTACGCTATCAACTGCCTCTAAAAATGATTACTTTGGCACGGACACTGGCATGAGTTCGCCAATGCCACTTTTTGAGTTTTTGCAAGATATTGTAGTTACACGTTTGAAAAGTTTTGTGCAACTTAATAATCACTTTATTGTAAATATAATTCTGAATGCAAAATAATTCATTTAAAAGACAGTCATGTTATCCTTGTTCAAAACTTTGTCCTTATGCAGTCCGTATTAAATCAAAATGGGAGTCCTTGTGAATCGGAATCGCTCTAATCTCCTCTAAATCCACATCTACATTTTCCATTTCCTTCCTGCTTTTCTCCATTGACAGGGACTCGGCTCATACCCTATAGGCAAACTATGAAGTCCAAACACGGTCCGGGGATGGAGGGATTAATCTCTCCGCCCGGCCCGATCTGAGAGAGGTATTTGCATAAAGAAGGAGAGTGTGAGCTCTCGGGCCTCGCTGCACTGTAAGGCCTCATTATTAACTCTGTCATTGCAGCATTAGCCCTGCAGCTGGGCCAAATGTGCCCTGTGTATATTTGGAAATCGGAGTCGTACCTGAGAGCCTCGCAGCGGAGAGATTGGATCAGTCCTCTGGGGAACCCCAGTCCATTTCTGTTCCTCGCTCTCCTGGCTTTTTTTCATACAGACTCGGGAAACATTCTGTCTCGCTCTAGCGACATTTAGCCGTGACTTGTAACGGAACGCCAGATTGCACTTACTGGCTTTTGGCTGCAATATGTACGGCATCGAAAAAAACATTTGTCAGACGATTTCAAACTGATGAAACCCGTTCTGTCTGGAGCCTTGTTTTTTTGCATGACATGACAATCCTGTTTTAAGGGACATTCCACTTTCATCAGGTCTGGTTTGACCTCGTTGATCTTTGTGGCTTCTTTAGATTTAGTTTTAGACTTAAGTATTATTAGAAACAATACTTCAACGTTGAAGTGTGATTAGCATTGCATTGATCCAAAATGAAGACATCCACCAGACATCGTACATGTTATTATGTCACTTGATAACCTGGTTGAGCTCAACAATAAAAATGAGATCAGATGAAATCAGATATTCTACTTGTTTTTTAATTGAAGTGATGGTGTTAATCAACATTCAATATTTTCTCATATAAGTCGCTGGCTCCTAAATCTTGAACCGAAATCGTATCATAGCAGGCTTTGTAATGTTGGCAGACGGTGAGTGGTTGTCTATTGAATTAATACAATATTGTATCGTGATGAAAGACATGATTCCCAACTCTAGCTTTTAAAAGAAAATGTTTAGTCACAATACGTGTGTCTTGAAAAATAAATAAAATGAAATAATTAAAAAGGGATTTCACTAGGGAAACTGGATAGCATGTAGCGGACCACCTGCAATGCCGCCGCAGACCACCGGTTGAAAACCTCTGCTTTATAGTGTTGGTCAACACTATATATTTTAGTCAACTTTTATTCATTATTTTTAGCTTCTTTTAGTCATTAATTTAGTCATTATTTAGAAAGCAAATCAAAATGCACTGTATTAATGGAAGATGGAGAAATGCCCTTGGAGAACTAATAGTGTGTTTTGGGCGTCTGCAGCATCTGTATGGCTGAGATTCCATCTGCACACTGTCCTGAAAACCCGATCTCATCAAGCACAGGGCTTAAATATTTAGACAGACAAACCAGACACAATTTGAGCATCTTGACTTACACATGGAAATATAGGATGTTGACATATTTGGTTATGAATTTTCATCTTTCGGAGAAGAAGTTCTTTTTACCTTCCATTCCAGCGTTCCCACGCCTTGGCTCTAATGAATAATCAGTAGAAATGTTAATGAAGTTATATATATATGTACACACACACACACACACACACTACTAGTTAAAAGTGTGGACACACCTTCCCATTCAATGTTTTTTCTTTATTTTCATTACTATTTACATTGTAGATTCCCACTAAAGGCATCAAAACTATGAATGAACTGTGTAAAGGCTATATGACTCAGAAGGAGAGTGATGGAGTGCTGCGCCAGATGGCCTGGCCTCCACGGTCACCTGACCAAACCTAATCGAGATGGTTTGAGATGAGATGGACTGCAGAGTGGAGGCAAAAGGGCCAACAAGTGCTCAGCATCTCTGAGAACTCCTTCAAAACTGTTGGAAAACCATGTCAGGTGACTACCTCATGAAGCTCATCGAGAGAATGCCAAGAGTGTGCAAAGCAGTGATCAAAGCAAAGGGTGGTTATTTTCAAGAATCTAAAATATAAAACATGTTTTGTGTTATTTCACACTTTTTGTTTACCACATAATTCCATATGTGTTCATTCATAGTGCCTTCAGTGAGAATCTACAATGTAAACAGTCATGATAATAAAGAATAAAACGAATAGGAAGGTGTGTCCAAACTTTCGACTGGTAGTGTGTGTATATATATGGTCACACGTTCACTGACGGTAAATTTTCATTATACAAAAAACCTTTCAGATGCTCATTTATTGTTCTTATATATATATACATGGTGTTACTACCTTTTGCCTTCAGACCAGCATCAATTCTTATCGGTACACTTGCATTAAAGTCATTATATTATTTTGTAGGATTATAGGATTATAGATCTGTGGTTAGTTCTCCAAGATGTTTGGAACAACCTACCAGCCGAGTTCCTTCAGAAACTGTGTGCAAGTGTAGCTAGAAGAATTGATGCTGTTTTGAAGGCAAAGGGTGGTCACACCAAATATTGATTTGATTTAGATTTCTCTTTTGTTCATTTACTGCATTTTGTTGATTGATGAAAATAAATGATTAACACTTCCATTTTTGAAAGCATTCTTTGTTTACAGCCTTTTTTTTCGCCCTGCCTAAAACATTTGCACAGTACTGTGTGTGTATATGTATATATATATATATACATAAGGTTTTTTGAATAATGAAAATTTACCGTCAGTGAACGTGTGACCATCACTTATGGTTTAAACTCTTAAATGATGTATTTTCTGTAATATTGTAACTATCATGAAATTATAAAAGTTCAAAATGTTTTATTCAATCTAGAAAAAATTTAACACAACAATGAAAACGTCCTAAAAATATATGGATTGACATTGATTAGCCCCTTGTAATTATATTTTTCAAAGTTGTTTTATAATTCATTTTTATTTTCTTTTATTATGGAAACCCAACTACGTCCCTCTCTCCTTTTTCCCCATCGTTTCATCTTTTTCCCCCTTTGATGTTCTATTTACAAGCAATCTTCTTGTCAATTGATATTTTTGTGACCTCATCGTAGCATTTTCCGCCACTTCGTTCTGCCTTTCTTATTCTTCAACACACTGGAGGGCACATACACTCACACAATCACACTCACATTCACACCTAACGGGGCCAATTTAGAGTCGCCAATTCACCTATATTGCATGCTTTTGGACTGTGGGAGGAAACTGGAGCACCCGGAGGAAACCCACGCCCACACGGGGAGAGCATGCGAACTTCACACAGAAAGGCCCTACAGCCATCCCTGGGGTTCGAACGCAGGACCTTCTTGCTGTGAGGCGGCAGCGCTAACCACTGCACCACCGTGCCACCCTACTTCATTTATTTTGAACCTTTTTAACCAAACACATTTTTCCAGTAGTTCTAGAAAATTCCTCCATCCTTTGTCTGGCCGTGTGTATTCTGCCCGGACGTGTGTATGTGCGTGTGTGTGTGTGGAGGGGGATTACCAGTGAGCTTTTATAGGCTCTCACCTCTCCCTCCGACATGGCAGGAAATTACCATAATACACAGTAAAATATTCAGCTGGCTCCTACAGGGGGATTGATTAGCTGGAAGCTGCGGCTCGTCCTGCACCGCTGATCCTTACCGACCTGCTCAATAACATGGCTAGCAAAGTGTGTGTGTGTGTGTGTCTGTGTGAGTGTGTGTGTGTTGTGTGTGTGTGTGGGGTGTGTGAGATGCTTTAGGCTTGTATGAACAATAACCTTTAAAACACACTCCACCACTCCTGGACACTAACGTGGCTAACAGTGAATGACAGCTAATAGGGACCTGTTACAGTGAGTTATCGCTGCAGCTTTAGCTCTCAGTGTAATTAGGGGCGTTGATAGCGTAGCGGTTGGGCGTTCGCCCCATGATGGGTTCGAATCCCAGACCGGTAAGACCCATCCATGAAGGAGCAGTGGGCAGCTTGGGGACGGTACCTTGCTCATGAGTACCTCAGTGGTAACTTGACCGGTCCTGGATTTGAACCTGCGACCTTCTGATCACGGGGCGAACGCCCTACCGTTACACTGTTTTGATTAATTTTTGAATAATTGCCCAGCCCTACACAAGTCTTCTTGAGTTAGTTCTTGAGTTCTTGAGATTTCTTCCTCGTGAACCGGGATCTTTCTCTCCATTCTCATTCCCGTGGTGCCGCCATCACGAGCGTTTGGGGAGAGATTCAGAGTGACAAACTCACTGAGGAAGCCATTCCACTCACAACCTCTCTGCATATGCATGGTCGGGCGGATTTGAGGTAATCTCAAGCTAATAGTCATCGTTCTCTGAAGTTCAGCACCTCGTGACAGAAAATTTCAATGTTACGTTTTCATTTTGGTCTCAGCGAAAATGATTCGGGAGGAAACGAGTTGTGGCAATGAGCTTTCTCAGCCTATTTAATTTCAATGAATAAAATAAAGTCACACACCCACACTCAAACACACACACACACACACATACACCTACAGTGACAGAATTAGTAGGTGAGGAGGCGCTTGGTGGAGGTCTGAGGTTACTACAGATGCACTGCAGTCATTCTGTGTGTGTGTGTGTGTGTGTACAGATGGATACGGAGAGTAAGAGAGCATTGAGGGGTGGAAAACCCTATCTGTCTGTCTGTCAGTCTATCTGTGTGTGTGTGTGTGTGTGAGAGAGCAACTCCCAAGAGACTCATTACCTCTGAGGTCTTGGAGAGGGTGCAGTGGGGCTGGAGAGGGAAGGTCAGCGCTGGAGAGGACACACACACGCACACACACACACACACAGACACACAGCTCACTATCGCTCTCACTCACTCACTCAAGCTCAGCTTTCCACTTAAGAGCTGGCCTCATGACTTCACCACACTCTAGGACTCGACTGATTATTGGCACCGATATATTATTTCACTAGATGTAGTTATCATTATTATTTAATTCTTCTACTTTTTCCTATACAAATTTAATATTTTTCTGTATAATTACATAAATGTTCTTATGGTGTTTTCCCAATAATTTTAAACATTTCCCATTAATAATTTAAGTGATTTTCATAATGGCCCAAAAAATGAATAAAGTTTCATTACTTTTTCCTCTACAGATGGTCCCTGAGTTATGATTGTCAGCTTAAGATATTTTGTTCTTAAAATAACGATATCGATATGACAAAATTGTTAAAATATTCCGGTTTTCCGGTTTTGCATCGCGGTTCATTATGTCGCACTCTCTGCGACTTGACCTTCAACCACGAGGAATCATGACGTATAAACGATATTTGTCACGATGTAAACACGCTTATTCGCAACATTCACCAAAACATTACAGTTCAGTCAAATCTTCCAATTTATTACAGACAAAACTTATATTTTAGCTGATAAATAACAAAACCACCAGCATTCTACTCACAGTACAGCCGTTTACTTGATTTTTATTTATTCCACCGTGCTATTGTGACACGGCTCTGATATGGAATGCCCTCGAGGCAAAAATGTAGTTCTCTTCCAGAAATGAGTCAAAAATGAGTTATAGATCAAAATGAGCCCAAATGCTGAAAAATTGCTAAAACTTCAGTATTTCCTCATTTTCCATTAATCAGAAAATATTTTTTGTGTATAACATAAATATATAAATATGCGTTATTTGTTGTCAATTTTATTCTGTGTCCAAATGGATTCCAAATGAATAAAGAAGTGTTTCCACCTGCACTAACCTTATTGTTCTTCATAGTACTAAGCCATAGAATGTCTCTGCATAATAAAAACTCTGAATATGAATATGAATGTGTTCGTGATCACAGTCTTGTGCAAACATCATTTTGGGAAAAATAAAAAGCTTTTGGTGTGGAAAACTGTGAAGAACTACTTTTTTGCACTCAAAAAACTACTCACTAATTAATAACAGAACTGATAAGGAATTGGATTGATACACAGAATCGACAATGGCACTGATATTGATGAAATCTTATCAGTGCGCACCTCCCGCCTTGTGAGAGGCCTCAATCTCACCAGCATTCAGCAGACTTCCGCTGTCTCGGTGTTAGAGCAAGTAGGTCTCCTGCTGGTAGCCATGTCTGCACTCAAAACATTTTTAAGCTACGATGAGGTCATTGTCAAGTCAAGTCAAGTCAAAGTTTATCCATATAGCACCTTTTAAGAACTGAGGTTGACTGAAGTGCTTTCCATGGATCAAGAAAAAAGGCTTTGACAAAACATTCGACACATCACAATTAGACTAAAAAGAATATAAGATTGAAACTCATTTCCATCATGTCAGGGGACTACCTGTAATTGATATATAATTTTCATTTTCATATATTAATTTCAGGTGGCATGGCAGTGCCGTAGTTAGCGCTGCCACCTCACATCGAGAAGGTCCTGGGTTCGATCCCCGGGCCGGCCGTAAGGCCTTTCTGTGTGGAATGTGTATGCGTGCTCTCCCCCTGTTTGCTTGGGTTTCTCCGGGTTCTCCGGTTTCCTCCCACAGTCCAAAAGCATGCACTATAGGTTGATTGGCGACTCTAAGTTGGCCCCGTAAGGTGTGGCTGTGTGAGTGTGTGATTAAGTGGTTCGGATAACTATATTTCCTTACAACTACTGTATACACAGTGGTGTGAAAAAGTGTTTGCCCCCCTACCTGATTTCAATTTTTTTTTTTCCGATGTTTGTCACACTTAAATGTGTCAGATCATCAAACAAATTTAAATATTAGTCAAAGACAACACAAGTAAACACAAAATGCAGTTTTTAAGTGAAAAATTTTATTATTAAGGGAGAAAAAAAATCCAAATCTACATGGCCCTGTGTGACAAAGTGATTGTCCCCTAAAGCTAATAACTGGTTGGACCACCCTTAGCAGCAACAACTCGATCGAGCGTTTGCGCTAACTTGCAGTGAGTCTTTTACAGCGCTGTGGAGGAATTTTGGCCCACTCATCTTTGCAGAATTGTTGTAGTTCAGCCACATTGGAGGGTTTTCGAGCATTAACCACCTTTTTAAGGTCATGCCACAGCATCTCAATAGGATTCAGGACTTTGACTAGGCCACTCCAAAGTCTACATTTTGGTTTTCTTCAGCCAATCAGAGGTGGACTTGCTGGTGTGTTTTGGATCATTGTCCTGCTGCAGAACCAAGTTCGTTTCAGCTTGAGGTCATGACCAGATGGCCCGGACATTCTCCTTCAGGATTTTTTGGTAGAGAGCAGAATTCATGGTTCCATTTATCACAGCAAGCCATCCAGCTCCTGAAGCAGCAAAACAGCCCCAGACCATCACACTACCACCACCATATTTTACTGTTGGTATGATCTTTTTCTGAAATGTGGTGTTACTTTTACACCAGATGTAATGGGACACACACCTTCCAAAAAGTTCAACTTTTGTCTCGTCAGTCCACAGAGTATTTTCCCAAAAGTCTTGGAGATCATCAAGATGTTTTCTGGCAAAATTGAGACGAGCCTTCATGTTCTTTTTGCTCAGCAGTGGTTTTCGTCTTGGCACTCTGCCATGCAGGCCATTTTTGCCCAGTCTCTTTCTTATGGTGGAGTCATGAACACTGACCTTAACTGAGGCAAGTGAGGCCTGAAGTTCTTTGGATGTTGTTGTGGGGTCTTTTGTGACCTCTTGGATGAGTCGTCGCTGCGCTCTTGGGGTAGTTTTGGTCGGCCAGCCACTCCTGGGAAGGTTCACCACTGTTCCATCTTTTCGCCACTTGTGGATAATGACCCTCACTGTGGTTCGCTGGAGTCCCAAAGCTTTAGAAATGGCTTTATAACCTTTTCCAGAACGATAGACCTCAATTACTTTCTTTCTCATTTGTTCCTGAATTTCTTTGCATCTCGGCATGATGTCTAGCTCTTGAGGATCTCTTGGTCTCCTTCACTTTGTCAGGCAGGTCTTATTTAAGTGATTTCTTGATTGAGAACAGGTGTGGCAGTAATCAGGCTTGGCTGTGGCTAGAGATATTGAACTCAGGTGTGATGAACCACTGTTAGGTCATGTTTTCATGATTTTTTTTTCTCCCTTAATAATAAAATCCTTCGCTTAAAAACTGCATTTTGTGTTTACTTGTATTGTCTTTGACTAATATTATAATTTGTCTGATGATCTGACACATTTAAGTGTGACAAACATGGAAAAAAATGCGAAATCAGGAAGGGGGCAAACACTTTTTCATACCACTGTAACTCTTTCTGTATCAATTAGCTAAATTTTGTAGATATTTATATTAATTTCTTAATTCCTGTTTGTTTTATTAATTTCTCTCATATATAAATGTACTGTCTTATATTTGTGTTCTATAATTAGTAAGAGTATTATTAATATCTGGATCTTATGAATGCAGGTTTACATTTCACTGTGTGTGGATAAATCTTAATCTACATCTGGTGTTAGAGTGTGTGTCTCCATGCGAGTGTGTGTGTGTGTGTGTGTTGGTATCTTTCTCTCTCCATCTCACCCACTCCCGTCTTAATGCTGCATTTCCTGCAGATCGATAAGGCGATAAGGCCCAGACGTGAGTGTGTTGAGCAGTAAATACTGCATCGCTCCTGTCAGACCTTCCCAATGCTGTTTTAGAACGCTGACGTGTGACCCGTATGGGCAGAGGGGTGTGTGTGTGTGTGTGAGAGAGAGAGAGAGAGAGAGAGAGAGACCATCACTTAAGCCATGCTTACCTTTCAGTAGGAATACAAACATGCACATGGGTCATTACTGTAAACTCACACCTATACGAACTACACATGATGATGCAGTATACAGTACACACACACACACACACACACAGATCAATAATCTCAGAATAGAGGCAATAAATTAATGAAGGTCACTAGTAGCTGGAAAAAAGTGAGGAGACTCATAGACCTGTAACACCTCCTACACACACACACACACACAAATACACACAGTCTCTCTCTTTATCTCGCCTTTCTTTCTTTCATATTGTCATAATTGCTCTCAGACACAAACCAAGCCATCTTGCAGGCTCTGTGTGTGTGTGTGTGTGTTTAAAAACACAGCTAGATGGTACAATTGCAGGGTTGAACTCCCCCTTTAAAGCAGTGATTAGCAATTAGGAATCACTTCACCAGGTTGGACATGAACAACACACACACACACGCACACACACACACACACACACACACACACACTAATACTGCTTAATACCAAAGTAAGTTCAACACAATAAACACACAACTGGACCTGATGCTTTTACAAAACCCGAAATAGAATTTTTTACTATAATATACAGTATATTTGATATTCAACATTTATTACAACACAAAAAGTGTGTGTGTGTTTAGACTCTTGATCCCACCATCCACTGCCTCTCTCTCTCGCACCTCTCCTCGCCCTTTCTCTCTCTTTCCTTCTTTCTGTCTTTCCTTCTCCCTGCTGTTCTTTCATCCCATCTTGTCACATCACTCAGCACTCTCACACACTCACACATTTACACTCTGCACACAAACACACACACACACACACACACACACTTTAATCTTTATCTGTAAGAGAGAGGGAGAGAGAGAGAGACAGACCAACAGAGAACGAGAAACAGGGAGAGGAGCATGACTCGGGTCTCCTACTTGCGTCTGCAGGGGAAAAATGAGTGATGATGTTGAGCGACATCCACAACAGCAGATGAATGAAGACAATAGCGACGGCTGGAGTTTCAGCGGGGTCCAGATGCAGGACTACACCTTTAATCTCACATCCTCACTGAGGACGAGAGGAAGAGAGAGAGGAGGAGGAAGAGGAGGAGGAGAGATCTCCTTATATAGAGATATGCTAGAAAACAGGTGTCACAACAGATCTGGTCATATCTCCAAGTAAACAGGTGGTGTGTATTTGTGTGTGTGCAGTATTCCAGCAGTGTCTCTCTCTCTCTCTCACACACACACACACACACATACACACATACACACACACACACACACACATACATACACACATACACACACATACACACCTGGATGCTTTGAATCAGTCAAATCGAATGGCTTCAAAAGCACGAGTATAAACATCTTTTGCTGGATTCCGATTGCCCAAGTTTTGCATAAAATCCATCTGTGTCAATGTGTGTGTGTGTCTGTATGTGGGTGTGTGGTGCAGGTGTGTGTTCTTTATTCTCCAAACGCTGAACTCACAAGGTGAACTCGCTCCTGGTTTGGCGTGCCACGTTACAGCCCGATCCCCGGTTTCACTCGACGAGCGTTGAATGCAAATGGAGAATGAATGGAGGTAAGCTTTAAACCCATCCGCTTTATTACCACACTCGTTTTTTTGTGTCATCAGAGCGCTGAACGGATGTCAGGGTGAAATGTGCAGTTTGGTGGAACTGTTTAAGGCAGGTTGAGGTCAGATGTGTTGCCAGATGCGGTGAGAGACAGATCTGAAGGTGTGCGACTGCGGCTCAGGCTTTTTGCCTGTGAAAAAAGGAGAATTTACCTAGATTTGGAATAATGCCCAGTTTGGTTGCATCAGGTGACTCCAGTTTAAACCAATATGGAAAACACAATTCTGCAGAAAAAAACTATTTTTTTAACCCAACCTACCTACGTGTCTCTGTAATTAGGAAATGGAAGATTGATTCAATGGACTGTCAAGACCTTCCTGGACATTGGACAAGCCAGCCCACTGGACTTTGGTTTTTGCGGCGAGCAGATGCCGCCATTTAGTCTTGTTGGGTGTTTTGAGTTTAGTCTTTGTCCCACCTTCCTATTGTGTCTGATTGGTTGATCACGGTGTATTAGTCCCCTCACCTGGGTCTGCTCTGTTTCTGTCCAGCCCCTTGTTTCTCATTGGGTGATCACGGTGTATCAGTCCCCTCACCTGGGTTTTGTTTGTTTCAGTCCAGCCTGCTGTTTCTATTGGTTCTCCCTTTATTGTTTAATTCTGATTATATTCTGTGTTATTTTCTGATTGGTTTTCCCTTGATTAATTTTCCTGCTCACTGTTTCCCATCCCCTTTATAAGCTCAGTTTTCCCAGTGTCTCTTGTTGGTCCACCCTCATACCACCTTCCCATGTCAGTGTGCTTTGTTTGTGGTTTCCAAGTCCAAGGTCTAAAGAAAGTGTTCTGTTTGGTTTGTGGCCCTCATTCCCATTTATGTTCTATGTTTTGTGAGTATCTGTTAATAAATGGCTTGCACTGTGACCTCACCTCATGTTATGCCAACACCGTTCGTGACATGGACAGCAATTCAGTGGGTGTTTTCATCACCAGTAAAGGTACCACTGAGGTACTCATGATCAAGGTACCATCCCCAAGCACTGCTTTCTGGGCGATGCCGATATCTGATGTTTTTCATGCTTACATCTGCTGATGCTGATAAATGAAGGCAGAATTCAGTGCGGGCACAGGCAGAGTTGAGCATGTAAAGACAAGAAATTTTGCTCGCGCTTAGAATTTTGGCACAAAAATAAGGCCATGGCTCTGACGCTTCTAACACAGTGTCAACTCAACAGGCGTGAAAGCAGAGACAAGCAAGGGCAGAGCATTTCGAATGTAGGGCACAACATTTTAAGAAAAAGTCAAATTGGGCATGTGTGACACCCAATGTGCACTACCTAGTGTGTAGAAAGCGGTTAAGCTTCAAATCCTGCTATTTCTAAGATGCATCTTACTGCATAGAAACGTATGATAAAAGTGCTCTTTACCTATCACACTGTTAACTGAGGTAGTTTGCGACTTAGGACACAGCCCATTTGTGAGCTCGCATTCGCTAAGTCAAGCAGTTTATTTAATTTAAAAACTCTCACACACTGTCTGCACTTGGGCATGTAAAGAGAGTTGGCTTGTGAATGTTCCACTGTGTGCTCAGAATTTTGCCACAAAATAATGCTATGCATTTTAAGACAGAAGATGTGGGCTTTATTCAAATCCAACCGCGTACTGATGATGAGTACTATGAGAGCATGCAAACTCCACACAGTGGAAATTTTACTTTCTGAACCCAAACGTTTCCACCTGGAGATGAGAATGAGGACTGAAAGTGTTTACCCAGCTTTTCTTGGTTTCCTGCTTTAACACCCCCCACTAAATCAAACGTTGGCCTGAAGAGTGGTCAGAGTTGGGTATTCTTTGAGCACAGCGGGTGGTGGTCTAGCGGTTAGGACACTCACCTCTGATCCAAGAAGTCACGGGTTTGAATCTTACCTCCAGCTCTACCACCACTGGGTTCCTGAGCAAACCCTTAATCCCAAGTTGCTCCAGGGAGACTGTGCTTGATGAGATCGCTCTGTCGCTCTGGATGAGAATGTGTGCTAAATGCCTTAAATGTTAATGTCTGATAAATGTTGTAAATGAGGAGAAAATGACCAACCTGTTTGTAGTCCAACTCCCAAACCTGTCTTGATACCGCATGTCTCTGAACAACAGGCTGTCAAAGAATCTCTTCTGCTAAATAACAAATTAGTCATCGTGTGAAATGATGTTCAAGTGCTCATTAAAAGACTAAGCAGCACCTGAAGCGTTTTTTTTTTTTTGTCCTGCTGCTGTTGAAGGATAGGAGCGTGTTTTAAAGATGGCAGCGTTGTCATATTCACTCCTCGACTACTGCTCTGTCTCAGCCCTTTTACATGAAGCTCAAAGCTGCTCTTACTCACCTTCCTCACTGACTCATAATCCAGTGTGGGCAGCCGGAGAAAAACTCCACGTGGCACAAAGCAATTCCTCACCATTTGAAGGAGAGAGAGAGAGAGAGAGAAAGATTGCAGGCTGGGGAAGGAGAAAGAGGGAAAGGATGAGCGAGTGATACCGAGAGACTGACTGAGGAGGAATAGTATTGATATTGAGGAGGAGAGAGATAGTATAGAGGGAGGTATTTACTGAGAGAGAGGGAGAGAGAGAGAGAGATGCCAGGAAAGACAAGGAGATACCAATATATAAGTAGAGAGAGAGAAGGAACGATGAGAGAGAGAGAGAGAGAGAGAGAGAGAGAGATAAAAGGACTTAGAGATGGTGAGATAATGAAAAAGAGAGCAAGAAAGATGGAGTGATACCAGGAGAAAAAACGAGGGAGGGGGGAGAGTGAGAAAGCGAGATAAACTGCAGGATGGGAAGAGAAAGAGAGTGATAGCAGGATAAGCTGAAGAAAGGCTTGAGAACGAACGAGAAAAGGGGGGAGGTGGAGTGATACCAGAAGAGTGAGAGAGAGATGGTATTATGAGGAAGGAGAGCAAAAGAGAGAGTGGGAAAGATTGCAGGAGATGGAGAGGGTGAGAGACGGAGAGATTGAGATAGTGATAGGAGGAGAGAGGGAGAGAGTGGTAAAAAGCGAGGGAGAGGTGGTTGGGGCGTGTGTTCCTCTATCAGCTCTTCAGCATAATCGCTATGTGTTTACAAGGACAAACACGGTCAGAGATAACAAACCGTAGCATGTGTGTGTGTGTGTGTTATTGCATCAGCTCCGCGTGTTCACACAGCCACCCCCCCCATCATGTCCATTACGTATGAGGTCCCATGTGACTGTGGCCAGGCAAGTGTGACACACCAAACACACTTTAGCCCTAAACCATGGAGCTTATGGTTTGCCTGTCTGATTCAATCTATTCACACACTCCCTCCGCTCCCTTCCTCTTTCTCTCCTTCTCTCCCTCCCATTTCTACGCCACATTGATTGGTGTTCTCTTATTTGTGGGGGATTTATGACGGCGGGCCGGTCGTGCCGCACCGGGCTGCTGTTATTGTAATCATTATAAAAGAGGTTGGTGGCGGAGTGGTGAGGCACTGAGTGCTTTTTAATGGACTTCTAAGTGGCCGCGCCGCGACTGGCCCCAATCGCACTAGTTATAGACTCAACGTCCACTTATGCCGCTAATGCTAGGTCTCATTCAGCGTACACCTTTCAAACCTGCCGCTCGGGAGCAAGACGAATACCCGGCCCTGCCGTGCCAATGGGCCCTCAGACGGGACACGCAGCATTACATACACACCTGTAATAACAGCTCTCTCCCAAACAGGACAATATCAGCATGTCAAAACGCATTTATGTCTCAGTCTGTAAATGGAAAAAAGCATACGGCGTGGCCATAGAATGTAATTACACGCTCTTTCAACATTTTAAAAAATGCAAAATAAGAGACAAATTCCACGTATGTAGAATGTGAAGGTGGTAATTATATGCAAATTCACATACAATAATTGATTTTTATTATTATTTATTTTATTTTATTTATTATTTTATTATTAATATTAATGCAATTTATTTAAATAAAGTAATTATTTAAATTATATACATGCATATTGAAATGTCAAAAATAGGCAAGAACATTTTCTGAATGAAATATAAATAAATTAAATAACATACAGTATTAAATATGTATTTAATCATTATAAATAATTATTTTAACTTATATAATACATACACTATAATAATGTGTATATTTGTATGTATGTAGATATAGATTTCATTTGATGCTTTAATAGTGGATGCTTTCTTCTATTAGTCTTTTTTTTTAGGCGTGTAATTTTAATTATAATTTAGTATTATTTTAAATGATATACATACTATAATATATATTAGAGTATTCTTACATAAAAGATAATCTTAAGAGAATTAATAAATAAATAAATGTAAATAATTATAAGTAACTCATGTCAGGAAAAAGTAACTAAAGAAAGTATTATTAATCAGAAATTCTTGCAGTACATTTTTATATTCAACAATATAATTAATTCGTATGTACATAGAAAATGCTAGCACATTATAATAGAGTAAATGACTATTAGTCATTTGTTAGCATTGAGTTGGTACATTTTTAAGCAGGCAGTAGTGATGCAACAGACCAACTGAATCATAAATAGACTTTTTCCCCTAGACTTTATGGAGCTTCCATGCTATTTTTCACTGATCCTCTATTTCTGTCTAACACCTGCTGTGTTATTAGTCCATAATGCTTTAAAGAGAATCTGGATGCAGTGCTTCTGTTTGTTAAGCTTCTCTCATTGCCTGAATCTGTTACTTGGGAATCATAAGAAAAGGACACCGAAATGACCATCAGATAGCAGCATGTGGGTTTGCTGGCCGTTGTGATGTCTTATCAGAAGACATTTCTGGGACAAGCAGATTGCATCTTGTACGATGTATGTATTTGTGTGTGTGTGTATATATCTGGATTTTGCATAAACATACCTCAAAGTGGTTTGGTGTCACCAATCTAAATAGTCTTTAAGTTACCATTGCCCATATCATCCATAATGAGCTGAAGACTTAATTGGGTGGATGAAAGTCATCTAGTGGTTAGGATGGTAGTCTCTTGAATCAAAGGTTGTAGGTTTGAATCCTACCTCTAGCACCACCACTGGTCCCTGAACAAGACCCTTAACCCCAAGTTGCTCTCAGGAAGACCCTGAAATGAGAAAAATAGAATTGGCTCTGTCTACTAAATGTTATCAATGTAAATTAGCAGTCATAAAGTAACATCTGCTGTACAGCTTGCTCCATATGATGTGCTGTTCAGTAAACTGGCAGATTTCTTCTCACCCACCACCTTATTTTTTGCCTTTCAGTTGTTTGAGTCTGCTTTATAAATACATTTCAGGCAAACATGAGTACAAACCAGGTTTCGAATGAATCGCGTCTGCACTAGACTACTAATTTAGTGACTTTAGGGAGTTAGCAGCTGTGATTATTTTACATTTCAAATGAATGTGTTAAAATTTCCAGTTATTATGTGTTGTTTACCGCACGTCAACATTACCGACTATCAGTTTCAACATATTTTCTCCAAAATTGCCTCTCTGCACAATAATTGCTCAATGAAATATACACCAGAATAACAAGATGCAACAACATTAAATCAAAATATTAGTATCTAAAACTAGAAGAGTTATTAATAATAAACAGGCTTTTGTTATTCATCTCTTTGCATTTGTGCTTGAGCTAAATCAAACCTGAACATTGGTCAAAATCAGGTGGTAAAATTTTCCCTCATGAACTCTTGAGACTCAATAAAGACTCTGCCATAGCAGGTTAGTACAGACAGTACTAGAAGAGCTAACAACAAGAAATGATAAGCTTCCTTATTAGTGTTGCAACTTTCTTTACTTAAGTACAGTGCACATGTAATGTACAGGAACCAACATTCTTTAATTTATTCTTTACCCACCAAGTTTTATGACAAATAATCATCTCAGTCAGCATTTAATCTTCACTTCTCTCCCTCCTGCGCACGCCCACTTATTTATTCTCTGTCTTTGTCTCTCTCTCTGGGTGTGTATGTGTTAATATGCAGCTGACTAGCATGATACATATAGATAATTATTATTGTAGTCTTGGTAGTAACTTGTTTCTTGAATATATTTATTTGTGACGTGACGGCCTCTTTCCCTCACTTGCCTTTGGCTAGTCGTAATAAAGAATGACTCATGTAGCAGAACTCAATCCAGCAAATATTGCATTTCTCGTCATTACTCCTTCCCTCCGGCAACGTCATTTCCATTTTTTAACGAATTATCAATTACCATCAAAATGCCAGAATCAAATAAGTTCTGCTGTTACGCTCAAATCATTTATAGAGTGCCAGATCGGGTTGCTTGGGCTCTTGTTGCAGATCCAGGCATACAATATTTCAACTCTACTAATGCTCTTTACTTTCATTACATTAGGTCTGGTTTGACTTGTATAGGTAATGTCACTGTAACACTACTAAGATTTAAGTGATGAGTTTAATTAGTAGCAGCGAAATGCAGTAATCAGGGTTCACAAACAGTCAGCGTGGCAAATAAAAGCAGAGGCAGTTGGGAGTGTAACTGGTTAGCTCACGATCGGAAGGAGCCCTAGATGCTGCCAAAAAGATGCCCACTGCTCCTTCACGGACGGGTCAAATGAAATACAGTTTGTTCTGGAGCACTGTGTACTGTGCTGTGTTTACAATGACAAATAAAGGTGCTTGATGCATCAATTATATAAAAAAGGGTTATTGATTTAGAGGCATGGTAATGTTTAAGATTTTTTTAATCGTTAATAGCAAAAAAATTAACGCTGATTGAAGCACCCTAATATAATGGTGGAAACACTTTGAACAGAACAGATCTTGACGACATACAGTGAAGTCAGCTAATTGTAGTCCCCATCACTAATGTAAACCGTCAGTGTTTAAAACGCAAAGTGTTCACCGCTACCAACATGCGACGCATTTTATTACCATCATTGTCCAGTCCACATCATTATTTGTGGTTTACTTGTACTAGACCGGAATTGTGCAGATTACTGATGTTAGTGATGTTGGAAGTCAAAATTTAATTCAAAAAAGTAATCTATTTTTTAATGGCCAATTAATCATTTAGTGTCGTTAATTTCACAGCCCGTGTTACATTTACAGCATTTAGCAGACGCTCTTATCCAGAGCGACTTACATTTCCTCATTTCAGGGACAGTTCCCCTGAGAGCAACTTGAGGGTCTTGTTCAGGGACAATGGTAGTAACACCAGAAGGTGGGTTTTGAACCCACAACCTCTTGGTCAGGGGCGGAGTGTTCACCACTAGGCCTGCTTACTATTATTTCTGTAACTCGGCTTGAACTTTAAAGTCACAAATGTAGAAAGTGAGGAGGCACTTGTTACTACTTATTAGTAAATCCCACAGTTGAGGTCTTGAAAGCTCGCTGAGGGTAAAAAGCCATGAAAAGCGGCTAATGAAGAAAAATCTCCAGATCATTAAATTGACTACAGAGTATTTCAAACCACAGCCTCTCCCAGGGAAGAATGGAATTTACTTTTATCCCTATGTCTACTTCACATTGCAGGCAGGCGATTTTTGTTCTTTTTGCTCCTGAACGCGGACCACAGGAGACCTGGCTTTTATTAGCGTGTTGCTTGGCTGGAAATGCGCTGTTGGCTGGGGCGCAGTGGAGTGGTGGTAACCGAAGTGTTCCTTAACTCTCTCTGTGTGTAGCCGGGGGTTTTGTTTGTTCACCGGTCCTGTAGAGGTGGATGAGGTGTTCATGAAGAGATGTGCAAAGCTGTCCTCTGACCTGACAAACCAATGAGCAGAATCCTATCAGAGAGTGAGGTCAAAACACACACACACCGACACAGTCCTGTGAGGTTGTCTCTGGTCTGTCTGTTCACCCCATAATGAGGAGCCTCTGCTCTTCTTCTCCTCCACGGACATCTTGCCAAAACAGAACAAAAAAATGATGAAAGTGCGGGAAGTACAGATGGAAACAACAGCCAGGACAAGAAGCTGTCAGCCTCCGCATCAGGGGGCATGTGTGTGTGATTGTGTGTGTTTGCAGGTTTGTAGGTGTTTAGGAGAACCAGGTTGTCCTACCTGCTGACACACACAAACAGCACAAAAATGTATATTTGTCAGGATTTTTTCTGTCTTTGTGGGGACATTTTTCAGGTAGGGGTTTGAACTTTAGGAAGAAAATCAGGCTTTATGTGAGAAACTAGAAGAGGTGATAGATTTTAGATTTACTATTTGATTAACACAATTGGTTAGATGTCATTTTCTTTAAACATTGGAGGCATAGAAGCGTTTGGCAGCTCCTGCACTTTTTGTGTTAGAACATGATGAAGTACCATAATTAAACATTTGCTAAAATGCATTTTGTTGATAGCGAACAACATTTTACAGCATAATGGCGTTTTCGTCATCAGTATCACTCTCCTTGATTAGTAATAACCAGTGTTGTATAGTAACAAAGTAATAATACTTCACTGCTGTACTCAAGTATGTTTTGGGAGTATCTGTACTTTACTTGTTTCTTTTATTTTGTTAACTTTCCTCTTACTTCACTACATTTCCTAATTTAATTGCATACTTTCACTCCGATACATTTTCAGCACGGAGTGTCATTACCCGTTACAAAAATTAAATTAGATTTGGTGTTTTCTCTGCCGCTCTTAGTTTGGGTGACATAAAACAAAAGCAAGGCTGACTTGTCATCAGTCTATGAATCACGTAGCGGCGTGCTGCGCATCCTCCACCCCACTCAGCCTGGCCGGCTATCCTGCTGATGTGAGCACTGAGCAGGAGGTTGGGAGAAAAAAAAAGAGGGAGGAGGAAGGTTGAATGAAGCTCTAATAGGAAAAAACAGGTGTGAGTGTTCTGCTTAATAAATTCTTAAGGTTTTTGAGCATTGTTTTATGTTTATTTTATGTTACTGTAAGTACATCCCAAGCACTGCTCTCCGTACACTGCCTGTGTCAGCTGCCCACTTCTCCTTCACGGATGGGTCAAATGCAGTGGTCACTTTTCATTGTGGTGCACTGTGTACAGTGCTGTGGAATTGTAATATTCTGTGCACATAATCACTCACTTTCAATTTTGGTGAAGCAATGTTCATATATTTAGAATATACATACGTTTTTCCATTTCCTGAAAAATAACCATTTTGGACATAAAAGGTTTCCATCCGACAGCGACGATATGGTCTTAGAGAGTATGAATGTTGACGAAAGTTAAGACCAATTAGTTTAAAAACTAAAAAATATAATAATGATCATTTAAAAATCAGTAGCAAAAGATTAATTTGATTTAACTTTCCTTATAATTATATTATTGTTCCTATATTAATGTAATTCATTTTTCATGTAATTATATAAATTCTATATTAATTTAGTTTATTTTACTTATAAATATAAACATCTATAATTACCTAATTACTTTTTATTTGTAATTTTATACATTTCACTACATTAATAAATTGATAATGTAAAATTATTAATAATTTAATAAATTTACTTATTATTATTATTATTATTATTATTATTATTATTATTATTATATTATTATTAATTTATTTTTTATTATTGGATAATAAAGTGAAAATTAAAGTCAAAACGTAGGTTTTTCCCCACAATCAGTATCGTTATCAGCCCCGGAACATCGGTCGAGCCCTGCGATTTACATCTAGTCATTATGGGTATCAGTGAAAGTACCTCAGACAGATAAGCGGATGTGACTCTGTGTGTGCGTGTGCGGACATGTATTTATCGCATTGTGGGGACTTTTTTGTCCCCTAAAATCACTTTTACCTGTTTTTTGGGGCTTTGTGGGGACATTTGAGAGGTCCCCATGAGGAGAAATGACTTTATAGAAAATGTGCTTGTTTTATTTGAGAAACTAAAAGAGGTAAAAGATGTGTTTTTGGTTACTGAGGTTAAGGTTAGGGTTAGGATTAGGTGTAGGTGTAAAATTATATACATCTAGTCATTATGGGAGTCTATGGAAGGACCTCACAAAGATAGTAATACATAGACTGTGTGTGTGTGTGTGTGCATGTGTGCTGCACCAAATTTTCCTCCTTTTAAAGAGTTTGGCGTTACGCTCTCTCTCACCACAGACTCGTTCAGCAGTGCCGCCTCCCGTCCCCCCCACTCTCTCTCTCTCTAACTCTGTCTCTCTCTCCTGAGAGCAGCTTCTCCTCGGCTGGTTAATTGGAGTGGCGTGGCTGCGACTCTCCTGCCGTTAGAGCCCCGTCTCCTTTAAGTGTGTCACTCCGAATAATTTTAGCTCGTCCCACTGCATGTTGTAACAAGAGCTGAAGAGGGTGAAGTGTTTTTCACACTCGAACGGAATGGAGGAGTTTGAGTCGGGGCACCGGGGCACGTCCTCTTCTCTATTTTTTCAGAGTCAGTTGCTTCTGTGAATCGGACGTGCTTCTGTCATGAGGAAAAAGCTAGTTTGCGTTCGGAACGGCTTTTTGCGTTTGATGTCGGGATCTCATTTGCAGGAGAGAGAATGGGGGTTTGATCGGCGTGCCGCAAGTGCTCTTACTGCTTTCCTAGAATTTTAGAGCATCTTTCCAAGAACGTCTCTATTAGTGGCCATTGTTAGAGTGAATTCATAATGCATTTCCACGAAAGATTTCATTCTGTTCCCGCATTGACATGGTCATGCACGTCCAACACACACCGTGTTCTACAGCTGAAAAACCTGAGTACCAGTAGTGCTATCCACAGCAACAATTGACACGTCTTGTGTTTTCAGATCCTCCTTCAAGCTTTGAGGAGATATTTACATATCCAGGCTGCAGTGCATTCTGTTGAAAGACAGCTGAAAGAGACTGACATCAACAATAATTACACTTTTTGAGCTTGACGGTTATTCGCTTGGTTGATCGGTCAAATCCAGCAACTTTCAGTGCATCTGTTACATCTTCCTTCACCTTTTTCTTTTTTGTGTGCTTCCTAATTTCCGTTGAATTTCTTGCCGAAAGCAGATTGCTGAAAGAGAATTTGTTTTTTAGCAGCCCACACAAGTCCAGATTTGCGTTCCAACATTCTCTTTATCTGAAGTTGCTGTGTTTACCCTGCCCACCTCTCATGACTTTTAATGCTTTTAGTTCCAGACCAGCAAAGTTTAGTTTTGGTGCTGGTAGAGCGCTGACACTGAGGCACCGACATCACTTCTTTCTTTCTTTCTTTCTTTCTTTCTTTCTTTCTTTCTTTCTTTCTTTCTTTCTTTCTTTCTTTCTTTCTTGCTTGCTTGCTTGCTGTCTTTCTTGTTTTCTGTCTGTCTGTCTGTCTGTCTGTCTAACCACCCTTCCTTCCATCCATCTATCTATTAGTGTTGACTTTGAACTAACCGGACATTATATTCATTCCTCTGTATGTGAAATTATTTCTGAGTAATTCCATACACAAAACCGAAGTAATTGCAAGTAGTAATTGTAATAATTTTATTCTTTACCGGAGTGTTCTGTCACTGTGGTTTGTTGAGTTTAACATATGATGTGATCAATTTGCATAACTGCTTCCAGTGACGCGATTTCCTCATTATAGATGTGTCAGAGAGAAGTATTGAATGAACATATTTAATGTTGTTTAGGCTTTGCATGTTCCACTTATTTGTCATGTGGTGGAAAACATGCATTGGCCTTCTCTTGTCTCTGTGTAGCTGGTCTTGTCCCCAACTCTACTCTAATCTGTCTGTCTGCCATGTTGTCTCTCTCTTTCCTGATGTCTTCTCTTTGTTTATCTTTCTTTCTCACTGTCTTTGCCTTTCTCTACGCCTCTGTCTGCCTCACTTTCCTTATTATTTTTTCTCTCCTTCTGTCTACCTGTCCATCCGTTTGCCTCTCTTTCTCTGCTTGAACTGCTACACGTTCCATATCTAAACGAGAGAGTAGTAGTGGGAGGAAAACTGGAAAAGCAGCAAATCACCAGTTTGCCTCGTAATGTTGTGCTCAGTTACAGGAGAGATGTGTATGTGTGTGTGTCTGTTTTTGGTGCAGAACAACATCTCAACTACATAGGGAGGGTTTTCTGCTCCTTTAATAAGGCTTCACTTGCACATTGAGTGCATTCATGTGGACTCAGATTGGATATTACCATTTTTCAAGTTCATCCGTCAGCTTTTCTGAAAGTGAAATGTTTCTTTTTAACATCGTACAATCCGCCCCAAAGCGTGTGTGTTTGTATGGCGTGAATACACACTCTTGCTAAATAATTAACATAATACATCTCATTGAATGCTTTGAGTTGCGTGATCCGTTGAATCGCAAGTTTGAAGACCTTCACATGCTCTGAAAGAAATACTGACCTTGTCCTTATCCATCTCTACGCAGTTTAATCCGCCGCCCGTACAATGGGAGTAAGAGAGAGGCTGCCGGAATTTGAAATCCCGGGACGCGCTCGCCTTTTTCCAGCCCTTTCAAATTATGGACTTGCATTTGAAAATTACAGATCCGCCGGGCAAATCGTGCCGTGGAGGCCGGCACTTGGCCGCGCCGTGTGGTTTGTTTACTGTAGCGAGTTAGTGGAAAAACGTAAGTATGGGAGGAGAGAAATAACTCAAAAAAAGGTGTTTTCTCCCTCACCGTGGAGTTGGGATTGGTGAGAATATCAGAGTCCGGTCACGTAGCTCCTGCGAGGCAGAGCGAGATTGCAGAGTCTGAGATGAATCATAACCACACTTACTTAGAAGCTTCTGAACATTATAAAAAAGGAAAAGAAAAGCCTGAATACTTCACTAAAATGCAATACGGAGCTCAGGTCCTACGAGTCAGCCAAGTTGGCTTGTTTGAGTGGGTTCATTTCACTGATTACGGAATGTGAGTGAACAAATTTGATTCCTGTTCAGTCTTTTTTAGTGAAATTGGCTCACTCATATGGAGTCGTTTGAACTGTTTCACTTGTTAGTAGCGAGTCTTCTTAGATGCGGGAGAATTGAGCCATTTGATCTGAATAAAATAGATGATTCATGATAGTTGTTCTTTTGCTTTGTTGATGCTTTAGGGGTTCGAAAGCTTCATCTTAAAGAAATTTCTGGTCCATCTAAAGCCTCTATTTTGATGCCTCTTTTCCACTGCACTGGTGCCTGCACTGGCTCTCAAATTTGAAATTGGTACACTGCTTTTCCACTGAAAAATAATAACAGTTCCAGAGCTACTTTGCTGGGCTGGAATCAAAAACCTGTGATGTCATGATAAGCAAGGCAACTTTAGATAAAGAAAACGAGACACAGTTCATTGCTTAAAATGGTATTACTTTTCTAGCACAGCTACATCCCTTCTTCCCCATTGTTTTCATCCATAATTTCCCTCATTAAGGTGGAATGTGTTATTTTTTTTCTTGTGCTACGTCTGTTCCTGATGTGAGCTTCCACTAGTGGCTGATGATGGTCAACGTCTTCTTTTCTTCTCCTTTATCTTTTCTTTTTCATCCATTATTCCTCCTGTTAAAGTTCAATCAAATGCTCATATCTTAACAGCTAAGTCAACAGTCATCAACAGAAACATCTATTCACCTTATTCTTCATGGTGACAAGGGGGACGCCATCTTTGTTCACTTTGCGTTTGAACTTCCAGGTTAACAGTGCACCGCAACAAAATGTGACCTCTGCATTTGACCCATCCGTGAAGGAGCAGTGGGCAGCTAACAAGGGCAGCACCCAGGGAGCAGTGCTTGGCGACGGTACCTTGCTCATGAGTTACACCATCTGATCACGGGGCGAACACCCTACACCCTACCTACAGTCATTTTCTTCCTCTTAACCTCATGGCGTTAACTAACAAAGGAAAGTCAAAAACCTGTGTGTTTCCTTCTGCTCATTGCATGAAGCCTGTTTCTTGTGTGAGAGCTACGGAATTTGTTCAAATTTTACTGTATTCTCTTGCCTGCTTGCGCCACAGCGGGGGGCTAATTTTCCAGATGCTCACCCAGCCGATCGATTCGCTGAGCCCCCACCTCGAAGTGTTGCTACAGACATTGCTAAATATCGCCTACCTGCCCATCAGTCCTGTACGTGGAGCTGAAAATGAGGGAGAAAAAAAGAGGGAGCTGGTGGGTCTATTTTAATGAACTGCCATAATTAACCACTCTGACAAATGACAGCTTTAATAGGCGGTCAGCGCTCGCACGTCAGTCACTCGGACGCCTTTGACCTTTGGTCCAGCATGTTCAGTGGGAAAACAAAGTCTGGACTTAATGACCGAATGTTGGCTCCAATTCTGTTTGGCAGGATTAGGCTAAAAATCCATCATTTTTGAACTAAAGCTGGATGATTTATTTGATCATTAAAATTAGGGTTGGCCCACAGTGGTGCGGTGGTTAGCGCTATCACCTCACAGCGAGAAGGTCCTGGGTTCAATCCACAGGTCGGCTGCGGGGCCTTTCTGTGTGGAGTTTGTGTGCTCTCCCTGTGTTCGCGTGGGCCTTCTCCAGGCGTTCCATTTTCCTACCACAGTCCAAAAACGTGCCAGTGGGTTACTCTAAATTGCCCATATAGGTCCCCACAATCCTTTTAGGGATTACATTTTTATTAGATAATGAATACAATTAATGTTAGGGAATTTATTTAAGCATTAAAACTAGAGCTGACTTAAAAACCTTAACCAAAATCTCCCATTTAAATTGCTACAATTGCATATTATCATTAGCTAAATGTCATTTCTGTGAGTGTATATGTTGAAATCTCTAATAAAGCCTGATCTTAATGACCTTAGGGCCAACTCTAATTCTTATAGTGACGGATTAGGCAGAATATCATGAGCTGGATGATGTTTAAGACCAGAACTGGATGATAGAGCAATGTAGTTAAATCAATATGAATATATTGTGATAGGATTTTTTGGAAGACACATCTAGACACAAGACAAAATCTTGCTAACTAATTGACACTAGCTAAAGCTAATAGGGGTGGGAATTGATAAGATTTAATCAATAGCAATGCCATTGTATATTCTGCCTATCAATCCGATTCCTCATCAGTTCTCTTATTGATTCCTGAGTCGTGTTTTGAGTAGTTCTACACAGTCTTTCACACCAAAAGCAACCATTTTATTTTTCCCAAAATGATGTCTGCACAAGACTGTGATCACGAACACATTCATATTCATATTCAGAGTTGTTATTATGCTGAGACATTCTTTGTCTTACTACTATGAAGAACAATAAGGTTAGTGCAGGTGGAAACACTTTTTTATCCATTTGGAATCCATCTGGACATAGAATAAAATGAACAAATAACACATTTTCTATATTTATTTTTTACTCTCTAACATTATAGAATGTAAAAAAAAAAGATTTTTGGCCTATAACTAATTTTTGACTCATTTCTGGGAGAGAAGTACATTTTTGCCATGAGGGCGGTCCATATCAGAGTGTGTCACAATAGCGCGGTGGACGCGCGTCGAAAATAAATAAATATCGAGTAAGCGGCTGTACTGTGAATAGAATGCTGGTTGTTTTTGTTATTTATCAGCTAAAATATAAGTTTTGTCAGTAATAAATGGGAAGACTTAACTGGACTGTGATGTTTTAGTGAATGCTGGACTTCCCTGTGAGAGCTGTGCGCGCTAACAAGTGCAGCGTGTGTGTTTACATCGCGAAAAATATCATTTATGCATCATGATTTCTCGTGGTTGAAGGTCAAGGTCAGTGAGACGTAATGAATTAACTATGACTTTAAAACTGGGCAATTAATCGGAGCCTTAAAACCAGAACTGGACAACTTTTTAAAACAATAAAACTAGAGCTGGGTGATATACTGTATCAGTGTATGTATGTATGAGAATGGCTAAGTTGTGTTACGATCAAGCGCTGATGGAAATAAGAATTAGTTAAAGACATCTTTTCAAAACTCAAACTTGTGTTTCAGATGATATGCTAACTAGTGTGTGATCTTATATTGTGATATAGCACATGCTTCTTTACCAGATTCAAAGTTTTCTGCCTTCAAAGCTTTGGAAATGAACTGTGAAGTCTGTATTAATACAGTTTCCTTCACACACCGTCTGTTTTCAGATAAAGCTCAGTATTTCTTAGAAAAGAACACAGTGGGAGTTTTCGCAATAAGCAGGACCGCACCTGGCGACAGGGCGCTAATTAGAGCTCGGCCCCACATTCTGATAACGCAACAGAAAGAAAGAGAATTGTCGAGTTCAATTTTTGATGCGTTTTGCTCTTTGCAGGTTCTTGTCCGTTCGAGATGAAGGTCGAACGCTTCGACAACAGCAGGAATCCTATTTACGGAGTAAGACAGATTTCAAGTCCAAAGCGACGCCTGTGAGCTGCAAATTTACGCGCAGTTTCGTCCATCGAAAAAACGGCTGGAAACGGCTCCGTCTGCGGCTCGCCTGCGTTGAGAGCGTGGTAATTGCATGGTAGCCGAACCCATGCCGGATAAATGTGGGTTATTTGCGTTAGCCAAGCTGGTTTCCCCATTTAAATGTCAGCTTCTAGCTGTAGGTGCCGCTTTTCCATGACACCAGGAAACTGTGCCGTACCGCGAACAAAAGTCTTTATAAATATTGCTGCTTTGTTGCTTGGTGATTGGAGGGAAAATGGAGAACAGAGAGAAGTGTAAAGAGGGTGCTTTTTTTTTTTAAAAACATTGTGCTATTCTTGAGCTTACAAAAATGGATGGATGGACGGATGTGGATGTGCAAAGCAGTAACAGCTGGGAAATGGACGTGAGATGGGCACTCTGTTTATTATGTGACTGTGCTGTCGTCGTGCCCTGCACTCGTATTTTTCATACTTTTTTCTGTCGTTTATTTTTCCCATAGGAACCAATTCATCACCCAACACCTCATGACCACCAACATGACCAGCACTCGTCTTTTTCTTACTTTTATCATCCCGCATTCTTTCTCCGTTCACTTCAATGCATTTTCATCAAAGTTTTTATACTCAGACAGTTTTCATGTCACAGCTACAAAACTTAAGCAATCACACTGGCATTTTCTTGCAGAAATGCATCTCTAGTCTAAATAGCGCATTATCATACACAGAGGTTATTCAAGCTGCTTTACAGCACTAAAATCAGTATTTAAAAAGAAAATACCAGAGCATAAATAAATAAATAAATACAAGAGAATAGGCAGAAATGAACAGTGTGGTTTAATCCTCGTTTTGGCTACATTTGGGACAGATGGTATATTGAGGGGCAGTTGGTTCAGCAGTGGGCAGCAGAGTGGCTAAATTAAATTTAGTTTCAGCTCTTCTCACCACTAGCTGAGCCGCTCATGCCCAAACCTTACAGTGACTTATACACAATGAGTAGTGCTTTGGAATCAATTCTGTATCAAACTGGAAGCCAGTTGCAAGGAGCTGAGACCTGGTGTGATGTGATCTCTTTTCTTGGTTGAGGTGAGAACTCTGGCGTCTGCATTTTGAATGAGCTGAAGCTGTCTAATGCACTTTCTGGGGATCTGAGTGAGAAGAAAACTGCTATAGTCAATGCTGCAGAAGATAAGATTCAGTTATCAGAAGCTGTGATACGTGTGAAGGTGTAACGGGACATCACTAACATGTTAACTGCTTTGGGTATTAGTTTCACACCTGAACAATAAAAAGAAACTCAAACAAGATGTTAAAATAACACAATAACACAACTTTCCGCTCTGGTTTTATGTCACTGCACAAATCGTCCACCTGTCTAGATTCCTCCCATCTACAGGCCAATTTTCAGTGAGATTTAAGAGGTTCCAGAACATGGAATAGCTTTTTCCCAGTTTGGAAAAATTGTACATAATGTTATAAAAGATGTGTAATGATGTGAATAAATTCTGTAATTTGTTGTGTTAGTTTTGCCTGAGTTTTGACTTTTTTAAGGGCCTGTTTACACGTATGCGGATATTTTTATAAACGGATATTTTTAAAATACGTCTGGGTTTTTAGTTAACATGTAAACAGAGTGTTAGCAAACTTAAACGATATTTTTTAAAACACCCACCAAAGTGAAGATTTTTCCATCACTGAATTCTGTGGATATGTGTAAACAAAAGGCCCAAAAGTATAAAAAACGTGTTTATAAAAAATATCTGCATGCGTGTAAACAGGCCCTTAGTCATGATTTTTGTCTGTTTTCTTTCTATAATTATGTTGTCATTGCGTCTGTAACGTTGATTTTGTGTTTTGCAGCAATATTGAAAACAATGATGTAACATAGATCAGGCTTTAATATGCTTGTCTGAATGTCATGCGTCGTCCTGCACTCAACGGGTTATATTGTTATTTTTTAATTTTGTAAAAATAAAAAGTCAAAGGTTCAGCAACATTGTTACCTGTCCAAACCTTGTAGAGTAGAAAACCAAAGTTTGCTACGACTTCCAATTTAGGTCCACCATGTTTCCTGTACACCTATGGAGATGTCCCTTTTTCCCGTCGCTGCATGTGCCGTGCAAAACTGCAGCTCTCACTCCTCTCTCGCTGCACATTTTATGGATTGTTGCGGCATCCGCGGGCCGTAACGGGCGTTTATCTCAATGGGTTGCGCGCATTACGCCCTGCTAAATAGCTTTGACAAGCTGCTGTCAGTGACGCTCAGCCTGCAGCCTTCTGCCGGAGTCACGCTGGGAGAGAGAGAAAAGAGTGATTCTTACCTGCTGGTGTGTGTGTGTGTGTGTGTGAGAAGAAAAGAACGATATGCAGTCATTCCACATTAACAAATGTTTTCTCCACACAGATTACCATAGCAGAGTAGACGTGAAAAACCAGCGGGAGTGTCACAGATCAAAGAGAGAGAGGGAGAGAGTGGAGACTGTTAGATGAGTGGAGAGAGAGAGTGTTGTAGATGCACAGCACACAGCAGACCACAGCGAAATGGCTGCATTTGACCCATCCGTGAAGGAGCAGTGGGCAACTGACAGGGCCAGCGCCTGGGGAGCAGTGCTTGGGGCCAGTACCATGCTCATGAGTACCTCAGACCTTCTGATCACAGGGCGAACACCCAACCGTGACATCACCAATTGCCCCTTACACGAGCAGCACATGTAGCACTCACATCTCACTCTCAAACACACTTCACACCTCATATGTGACCCTTCAGTCGCTTCTCTCAAATTTTCAAAATTGAGTTATGATGTTTTCATGAAAGGGCATAAATCAAGCTTCAAAATGATAGCTATATCTAATGAATTGGACGACATATGACTGAGATATCAACATTCAAAGGAGTCGGGTTTCTCCTGTCACGGCAAGTGAGAAACGGAGAAATCTGCCTTTGAAGTTGACTATCGCCGTAGCGCACTCAGACGCTTGGTGCGGCTACGTTTGCATGTACGGTAGCCTACGCTGCATTCACAGCCACACGGATAGCCTACATGCGTTAGGTTAACTGAACTCGGGAGACGAAGATGGATTCCGGAGAAATATCTTCACGCTAGTCAACGAGTGGATTTACCGTAAATATTGAAGTAGAGCGGTCAAAACAGAAACTTTTAACATTCTGCTGGAATTGAATTCCTCACCTCAAGAAAGTCACGTTTTTAGGATGGAAAGGGTAAGTTTTTCAGTGAAATTTATTCACAGCAGTACAGTATAGACCTTCCACTGTTTCAAAACACTAAAAACTAAAAATCCAACATTTTACACCATGCAACATAAACGGTCGTTTTTCTCGGAAACCTCCGTTGCGACAAGCGACTGGTTTTGCCGCGCAGAGTCACATATTTGAGTACTGGACTCCAGGACATTTTTACATATACTGTACATATGAGTTCATGACTATATGTGAAAGACACGTATTCTACTTTTGATTCCTATACATTTGTCCGAAGGCATTTATCATTTTGATGCATATCTTTGAAGTCAGTGGATGAATGTTCTCTTCTAGCATGTGACAGCCCATATTGTGTTGGTCATATCAGAATCACCAATCACATC
>JAVGVS010000066.1:2174205-2191120 GCA_032718565.1 Distichodus sexfasciatus | reverse complement strand
AAATTTTTATATATATATATACCTATGCTTACCTGTTAAGCCGATGAGCACTGAGATATAAACGCACCGCTTTTAGAGGAATAAATAGTCCCTGCTTTAGGGAGCGCACATGTGAGGCAGTCTGCATTGCCACGTTTTTTTGACTGTAGCGTCTAATGAGCACAGTCAGGTGTTCGTACCTATGAGAGTCTGAATGTCCGCGCCCTTCGTTCCCCCTTCTCTACTCAGCCCGAGCCTTCGCTCCCAAGGTTAAAGGGATTTAACCTCATCGTGCCGAAAACGCTGGGAGCGAGCGCGATCGGATCGGATCGATCTGACGTCCTGCCCAGGTTGAACCCGAGTTAGTCTGGAAACTTCAGCTAAAAGGGTCAAAACCCTCCATTAAAGAGGAGAGGCATTGGACGTTGCTATTTAATAACCCTCACTTTAAGCTCGGCTTAACCGTGAGACCCTACCTTGTCGAGAACCGCCCAGTCACTTAAAATACCTTCGTTTTGGATTCGGAGGTCGAGATTTATTCGATGTATTCATTTGGTAACTTCCTGGCTTCCTTAACGCAATGTTGAAACTGAGATTGGGTTAGGCTTACATTTCCGAGGTTTTGGTGGCTTCGAGGTAAATACCTGAGGTAAAGAGGATCAGATAAAACAGAAATCGTCCGCGTCTTCACGAGGGCCTGCCTCGCCGTCTTGCCCCTCGGCCCCGGGCGATTTTCGAAACGACAACAACGAAAAAAAACCCTTTGTCTTAAATCAGTTCTTACTGCAAAATGTCTTCCCAGATGTTTGCGGCGCTGCGCCGAGTCCGTTCTTCCCGGAAAGTTCGAAGTAATAAACATCAAGGAAGTGTACATTATGAACTTGTACTGTACATATTTACGACTAACAAGATGGGTTTTATTCAGACATTTGCCAAAGAAAACACGAGAGAGTGAGAGATATATAGCACGCCGTCTGTTTAGAAAATGTTTCGGCACGGAAAGCCAGGCGGTCTGGTCGACTCGACTCTAGCCGGTGTCTGTATTCAGGTAACAAATGCATTATATTAGCACAACTAATTCTATATATTTCTGATGTATTTCCTCAGCCTCTACCTGCAGTTTGGCATGGTGTACAAAGTGTTTTTAAAATGCCTATTTTAGAAAAAAAAATAAATATATATAGAGAGATATATTTGCACCTTAAACCCAAACCAAAAGATTACATATTGAATGATTTAATCCCCCCTCCCAACTCATAAATCCTCCCTCTCATGAAATTTGCTCTTGCTCGACGTCGTCTCGAGGAAACTAACTGTCATCACACAATAATGCATTGAACGATGATGATGATGATGATGATTATGATGCTCATGATTATGATTCGCTTATTGGAACATCCTTGCATGATGCCTAGATGAGGTTCGATCCCATTTCCAGTCCCTAGCATTAAATGTCACCCCCAGCCACCTCTTCGTCGTCCTCGTCGTCCTTCTCTTTTTTCTAGATACTGTAGAAGATGCCTCTTATCGATCTCAAGTTCCTATATTAGCTGTAAAGCTTACGGTATAAATGCCCTTTTTTGTGCTAGAATTTGTCTCTTGAATGTAATGGAATTTTTGTACCTGTATTTTTCTATTACCGATTCCGATTCCGGTCTTTTCTGTACGGGATGGCTTTGTATGGAGGAGTTTAAGGCTGCTTCCGACAGCGACACTGTTTATAATAATTTTCCACTACGTCGTCGTCGTTGTCGTTGTCGTCGTCGTCGTCGTCGTCATCACCGTCAGACCGATCTCGAGCTCCACAAAGGGGCTTCATAGCTTCGTCGACATTGCCGCAGTAGAACGGAGAAAAAGTTCATCCCATAATCAAGACGTCCGACCGCCTCCGCGGAGGAAACGGCCAACGCAGCCAGAGCAATCGACAATAACAACGCCAGTCTTTCCTTATTTATTTCCCATCGTTCCAACTCGCCCGAGTCTTAAACACCCAAATCACGCGCCCACTAGAAAGGATTAAGCGACGCCTTGGTTTTTCCCGTTTTTTTTCTCCCGCTCCACGCGAGAATGTATGTCCACTGGCTTTATCTAAAGGGTTGTTCCTCTGTCCTCTTAACGTGTTTGACCTGATGATCGGTGTCACTCTTAACTGTACTGATGTCATGCTTGGAAACTTGATTGTTACGGCCCGTTTGTTGATGCAGCCTTGCCTTACTGAAACCCCGCGTAGAAAGGGGTCCCTTTGCCATTTGCCCCTCTCCACGAGTTCTACGTCATAACACTGTCCGCTGACGCAAATGTTATTCCTTTAACACCTATTAAAGTAACACATATATACACCTGTCTGGCTGGACTCGTTTTTTTTCTTACTTCTTTTACTACTAAAGATTAAAAAATGGTAATTAGACGATAGATTGAGTCGAATCTAAATATCGTCAATTTATGAAGTCTATTTTAAGTACAATGTGTCGATCCAAAGGCTAGACTGGAAATTATTTAATCAAAGACGTTAACTAGGGATGCAACGGTTTTCTCTATTTCACCGAACCGGCCCCGGCGGAAACCCACGCAAACATGGGGAGAACAACTCACAGTCACGTGAAGAGTGTCTTGCTGGGCTAAGAAGTGTTAACCACATCCTACGGGTAGGGTGGGCAGGTCACGTGTTTCTGGGGCAAGACCTGGGGACCCTCAGTATGAAAACGCAGTCGAATATCAGAGAGTAAGTGGAACGTCAGAGAGTGGTGTGAGACAAAAGGACGGTTTAGTCACTATGCACTGAGGTTCTCCAGAGATTTAGTTGGGGTTTCAACAGGAACATGAACAGCTTTTATTACAAAAATATTTCATTTTTTACAGGAATCAATTTGATCAAAAATATAAATGTCCTTATTAAATAATAAAACTGGTGATATTGGCTTATTTATTATGAGTGACATTTGCTTTTAATGTATTGTTGTCCTTGCTTTTCTAGTTTGATTGTTCTTTAAGATAAAAGTACAAAAATAAGCACAAGTGCTTATTTTTAAAGCCATTTCATAGTTTATAACCTTTTCTGTCCTATAAAGAAACATATTTTAACTAAAATTAATTTAACCATTTCTTTTTACAACATGAAAATCTGATGTAGACACCTTTTTAGTTTTTAAAAATAAACAGTCTGCAATTGACAGTCTTTGATGGGAGAATCATTGTCATGTATGATTACGTCGTAATCACACTTGTGTGAGTGATTGTCATTGTGAACGCATTTGACTCATCCGTGAAGGAGCAGTGAGCAGCTGACATAGGCAGCGTCTGGGAAGCAGTGTTTGCGGACAGTACCTTGCTCATGAGTACCTCAGTGGTACCTTTACTGGTCCGGGATCCAAACCAGTGAGCGTCCGATCACAGGACGAACACCCTAACTGTTACACTACCAACTATGTATGTACACTACGTGTGTGTGTGTGTGTGTTGAGAACGTTTGATCCCTTCAGTCCCCATTGGCTGATAAATATTACACACATGAACAACACACTCGCCCACACCAACACACACACACACACAGTTTCCATGTCCTGTGTTCGTTGAATGAAGGTTGTGGTTCCATTCTGTCGGCTACATTCTCAAAGCTGAACAGTAGCTATCAGCAGAAAATGAAGCTGTTGAGAAAACAAAGACTCACAATGTGTCACACAACCCCAGTAAGAAGACAGACCGGCATGAGTGATCTGTAGAAAGAAAAATCATCGCGAAGGTTGAAGATGTTACATTAGACACCAAATAAAAACTGTCTGTTGATTTTCCTAATTCTAGTGAAGCTGTCGGGCGGGTCCTTCCTGCTTCAGCAAAGCTGTGGCTGAGGGCTGAGAGAACCTATATCCTGGGGCCCGGTAATTAGGCCGTACCACCTCACTCCATAGGCCCGAGGGGGGTTTGGGCTTTAGTACTATATATATAATGTGTATTTGTAGTTAGTGTGTATGTTGTCTACCTCCTTGTTGTGTTCTTTGGTTTGACCAAGCCACTATATGTGTTCTCCTTTGTTTCATTGTAGCGGGCAGTTGGTTTAAGTGAGGGGTTTAATTTTGAGTTGTGTTGACCTCTTTTATGAGACTTGATTATTGTCAGTTTGGCCTTTTGTTAAATAGAACTTTTTGGTTGGGCAGTAAAACCTGATTTTTGTTGTGAGCAAACTCCTTGTGTCTGTGTGCCTCACTGCTTGGTCCCTGACACTTGGGGTACAGAGACCAGTTTTTAACAACGTAGCGGTTTCATCACTTGTCTTGTGGGTGTACGCAGTGTATGAGTGTTTGGACAGAACACTGCTGTGTTTGTGTGTGTTGGTAGACACACCGTTACACTTGCATCTTGATATAATCTTTATATGATCAACATGGTCAGACTCGGAGTAGAATTCTTTCTGTTTTTAACTGTATCTGTGGACATGACTACGGGTAAGACTCTTGATTCTTCAACTCCTGTCTTCATTATTGTCTTTGTCTGAGATTAACTGCCTTGTAGTTAAGTGTTGCATAGTTTGATGAAGAATCTAATACTAGGATCAGCGTTTGTGCTGTAATTACTTTTACTTTTCGGCCAGTCTATAGAAATCCTATTGGTCAAAAACATGATTCATTGTGAAATAGTAGAAATTCTAAAATAAGTTGCTTTTACTCTCTTTAAAGACCAAATGTGATGTTAGTAAGAATAGCAGCAGTGTTTATAAGGCATGGATTCCATGAGTAAAAATGTCAACCAAATGCGAACATATTAACAATATAAAAACAGATTTTTGTCATATTTTCTTTTAAACCCTGTAAAGTTGGTCAAACGTCACTCAGATATCACACCACTTTATTTTATGTTCTCTATTTCCCACCGGTGTAGAAGTTTATTGAATAATAAAATGTTGCGTATTTGAGTTATGTCATTAGCCCATAATTAAGCGCTATGGGGAAAAAATCCTAATTTTGGCAATGTGTTAATCCATACTTTCCTTTCACAGGTACAGGGATTATTACAGCATCCATAGGAGAGAACGTCAGCCTACCCTGCCCCTTAGAAGATGAACAATATGTGAAAATTAGTGTTAAATGGAAAAAGAATGGGAACACGAGTTTATGTCAATATTATATTGAAAAGAAAAATAATACGGAAGCTGACTGTGGTCCCCGCTTTAAAGTTAGATTAGAAACTAATGAACTGATTATAACAGGTGTAACAAACACCGACACTGGGAATTATAGCTGCTCACTGACCAGGGTCATACCTCCACCTGCAATAGAGAACACTTCAATTCTGACGCTTCATGTTGAAGGTAATTATTCTCTTAAATTCTGCTGATCAAATGTCTGCAATGTTTTATTTAAGCTGTATGGCGGAGTATTGAATGTAGAGATGATGTTTCATATAAAAAGTGTTAAAAGCAACACACTCTCACACACACACACTTATCAAACACGACATTAAAACCACCTGCCTAATGTTGTGAATTTCACAAGCCCACTGACAGTGTCCTGTGGAATCTAATATGGGATAGTCGGTAGTGTTACGGTTAGCGAATTGGCCGTGTGATCGGAGGGTCGCCAGTTCGAATCCTGGAAGGTATCACTGAGGTACTCCTGAGCAAGGTTCCAGCCCCACACACTGCTGCCCGGGTGCTGCCAATTGCTCATTCTTGGATGCGTTTGTCGTGGTGCATTGTGTGATGCGTTCACAATGGCAAATGAATGCAGTCTATACCATTGTCTAGGTTGGTCAGACATGTTGATGTAATATCCAAATGAATGCCATGACCTGAGACTTCTAAATGTTATATACAAAGAGCATCACTTTTGCCTTCTTCTTCACGAATATCACACACACAGCTGCCACTTTGTTCAATACTAAGCCTTCTTACATCATTTAATAGACGGATCAGTGTGGTTTCTACAAACCCTAATATGCAGCAAGTTGTGATGCAGTAGGTGTCCTGCTAATGCAGTTGCCTTGATAAAATCTTGAGCTTGTGACCATAAAATTGGGGGTACGAATCTTTTTAAAAATACAGTTGCACCCCTGGGCAAGTTCCTTAATTTCAAGTTGCTTCAAGGAGAGTGTGATTGGGAAATGAGAGTGGCAAGATGTGCGCTGGATAAGTGTGTCAGCTGAATGCTGTAAATGTAGTCAGCAGTGAATTTTTAGTAATATGCAACACACTAGCTTCTCTGTGTCAGTATAGACCTGCCATGTCGCTGCGCACATTCACCAACCGCCCTTCTTTGGACCAATTCTTTTTGGAGCAAGTCAAAGTAAACTTTATTGTCGTCTCTGCTATATACTGTACAAGTATACAGAGAGATGAGACGACGTTGTCCGGCTTTAACAGTGTAAACAACAAAAAACAAGGTACAGGTACAAATAAGGCGCAACAAAATATAGAAATAGAATATAAAAATATACACTTTAAACTAGAAGTACAACATAAATGTAAAACTTTAAACTAGAAAGAGACAAAGATTGTCCAATATGTAGCAACAGTGGAAAATTGTGTAAATATTGTAGCAGCAGTGAAGAGAAGAGGGTAGAAATTTAGACCAGCCGGCATTAAATGTGACCCGATCTGCCGCAATGAGTCAGAAGTCGGCGTTCTATTTATTTAGATACGGGCCGATTATGTTGAAAAACATCACAAAAATAGCGATTTTTCTTTTTTGGAGACCAGATTAATTTTGAAGACCTTTTCTTTCATATAAGACCAAAAAAGAAAAATCGATATTTTTGATGTTTGTCAACATAATCGGCCCGTATCTAAATAAATAGAACGCCGACTTCCGACTCATTACGGCAGATCGGGTCACAAACGTGTGCCAGATCAGCAGCAGTTTGAAGTGAAAACTGCTGACCATTTCCAGTTGTCCATCCATCACAGTTTGACCCTTATTAAAGTTGCTCAGATACTTGCGCTTGCCCGTTTTCGTACCTCCAACACGTTGACTTCAAAAACGGTTTACTTGCTGCCTCATATGTCCCACTTCTTGACGAGTGCCATTTTAAGTGAGACAATGGCTTTTCCTGGCTTTATTTGTTGTGGCCGGTCAGTTAAACATACACACTCAATCAAAAAGTCTGGGTTAGAATTCTTGAAATTCTGTATGTGGGAAAACTTTTAAGTTTACTTGAAAAAAGACCTGATTTCAGCTCTCTCCCTTCTGCTCTTCCACAAGGTCTCACCCTGCAGCAGATGAACAGCAGTGACCCCCTCTGTGTGGAACTGCGTTGTTCTCTGGAGGCTTTCAGCGTGGATCGGGTAAACTTAACCTGGACCAGAACAGGAGAGATGTCCCTTCAACCCAACGACTTCAGCATCACGAACAGTTCTCTGACGCTCTGCAAACCACATTGGCAAGATGGAGATACGATAACCTGCACTGCCAGTTACAAAGGCTACAACTCGAGCATTGTGCTCCATGACACAAATAAAGGTGGGTTCATTGTGCTGTGGTACAGAACTAACTATACCGCGTAAAGCTGGTATAAAGTTGGTAGC
Organism: Distichodus sexfasciatus; assembly: GCA_032718565.1. Taxonomy (NCBI): domain Eukaryota; kingdom Metazoa; phylum Chordata; class Actinopteri; order Characiformes; family Distichodontidae; genus Distichodus; species Distichodus sexfasciatus. The sequence goes on along the minus strand of JAVGVS010000066.1, from coordinate 2,183,628 downwards.
TAGTTAGTAAAGCTAACACACTGTAAAGCAAAGGCATAATCCAAATCCCACATTTTTCTGTTTTATGTGTTGCTTTAGACATCTTGCAGAAAGTAAGCAGGTTTATCTATCAGATTGTTTGAGTCTTTTCAGCACCACTTATCGTTCTTTCATATCAGTGGATTCATTCTGAAGCACAGGTTTCTGATGCTGTGATCCCTTTGACCGATAACAACTCCACCTTTTGCCCCATAAACATGACAAACCGCATGAGAAAAACTCAAGCATTAACCACAGGCGCTTTGCAAAGACACTGTTAAATTATCACACTCAAAGGCGTTCACACTTAAAAGCTTTTTTTAATACCAGAACGCAATCTCTATGAACAGTCAACTTAAATAAGCATGGACAAGCTAAAGATCTAAAGAAACAGCCTCTTTGATTTGGATGTTGTGAGGCATGTTATTCTGATTCGGCACAACGAGATGCCCAAATTAAAGAGGGTCTTTCTGAGGGGTCTTTCATTTGGACCCATCTCAGTCTGATGCCCAACAGCCCTTGTTCCGTCTCAAACAAGGCAAGGCAAGGCAAGGCAAATTTATTTATATAGCACATTTCATACACAGAGGTAATTCAAAGTGCTTTACATAAAAGGAAGTAGAATAATCATAAAAACAATAATAAAAACAAAAAAAGAAGTAGAACAATCATTAAAAACAATGATCACAACAATAAAACAAAATGATTTAAAAATGATTTAAAAATTGATTTAAAATAAGTTCAAGACAGTTCAAAAGGAAATAGTGTTGAGTTTAGGATTGTTGATTGTAATGTTTTGTTGATGTTTAATGTTTAATAATGTTCTGGTTTCTAATTTAGTGTCTCCCTCTGAACCTTTGGCAGCCACACGACAGAACTGGATTATCCCAGTTGGCTGTGCCAGTGTAGGTCTGGTACTCCTCATCCTCCTCATCATAGCCTTATGGAAATGTGAGTATTCAGCTAACAACTGTCCATATGCTTGCCACAGTGAATCGCTTCTTGTTTGGATGCTCAATCCATATGGTCGATCAAACATACTATCATCTACAGGGGCAGATTAAGGTGTACTGCGGCCTCTTTCCTACATTTTCTGTTAGCCCCACCTCCCGGGCTTATTTTAACGAATTGATATTTTTTACTGGCCAGTCAGAGGCCCCCTGGCAGGCTGGCACACGTAGGGCCCCCTAGGCTTCAGCTATATCTAGTCTGTGTGTTAATCCACGCCTGATTATTTAGAACAGTGGCAAATGAATGACATTTAAAGTGAACTAAGAGTGGGAGTGTCACAGCTGCATCCCTGATTTGACCAAATGTTCAAGTTTTAGTTTTTAATCTCCCTCAGGAAGCAAACTGGTTAAGTTTTAAGGTCATTTTTGAGCAGAGAGGCTATTTTGGTAGGGCTAACAGTGCACACGTTAATGCAAGGGATTTATCAGAAAACTAACACGTACTTTTAAAAAATGCAAGTTAATACTACAGTAAATTTGTCCAAATTTCTACTTTTACCTCCAGCGTAGCTGTATATCTGACTTAAACCATGTTTATTTCAGAGAATGTATTACATTTTCTGTGCGTCTGCAGAGTTTTTGTGTGTGGACGCGGCGACTTGCGCTCGCGTGAAACGTTATGTAAAAGACTTGAGTGACTAAGCCGTACCAAAATGACAGTGACAGGGGCAGCTAGAGATATTGGGGGAGGAGAGTGGGGTGCAAAAATATTCATATGCTTAAACATCTGGTAACCACTGATCTAGGACATTTTCCATTTACTAATTACAGGGACAGTTTCCTCAGACTTACTCATTAGCTCAAGAGTGATAGTTACGTCAGAAAGATGAAGCCAGACTTAAGCTGCTGACCTTATGACCTGTATGTCAGTATCCTATCACCCTAACTCACAAATTAAAAGTATTCATTTTCTTACTCCGACCACAAATGGTATGGCAGATGAAGTCAAATACGTCATGCTACATTTTTTTGCTGCTTGATGCAAGAGGAAATTTACTCGGTTCATCTTTTTTATGACTAATCTAAGGGAAGTCAGTCGGATATAGCTTTTTACTCAGAAATAAGAGTTAAAGTGGATAAAGTAGAAAAGGATGGTCCACACTAAAAAGAGTTTACAGAGTCAAAAAGTAAAAAAGTTTACCTTTTTGTTATTAATTTTATTTTCTATACAGATGGACTCCTCTTAAAGATTATTCAACTTTAATGTATTTTTTGTTACTATATATTGCAGAAAAAATTACTGTTACTCCTACTATGATTAGTATTATTGTAAATATTACTGTTGTTGTTAATTCACATTCATGGGGAAATTTTATTAAAATGATAGTATAGTAAAGCTGCACGGGGCAATGAGAGGGGGCCAAGCAAAAGTTACAAAAAGCAGCACAAAGGCAGCTGATCCAATAAACGTCGAAGAGAGAAAAAACAGCAAACAATCACATTATTTTATGTAGTGTTTAAGCACCCCCTATTGTTCCTAAATAGTGGCCTTGTATTATTAGCACACACTGTTGTTCAAATAACAACATTGTTTATTTCCCTTTTCCACATCTTATTTTTGATTGTTTATGCCAAATTTCAGCTAAATCAAACTTACGGCTCTTAAGATATCAGCTTTTAGTACTCATAGCGCCCCCTGTTGTGTAATTGGTGACATTGATGCTAGCTGGGACAAAGCAGTCCAAAGATACAGCTGTTAAAGCAAAATAAGTCACGCCCCACTGCAATTAATTCACTAATTTGCTTTGTGTTTCACAAAAGTTTGTTTTGCATTTTATTAAATTTGCTCAAAATCTCAAAATGGGAATTCCATAGTCCAAATAGAACGCTGTTTGGCTTAAGCAAAAGAATCAGCCAAAGCAGGTTCCAGCCTCTAGGCTATACAGTTTTAGAGGAGTTAGAGGTCAAAATGCGCTTTCCTTTGCTATACTGCCAATTATAGGCAGATCACTACGCTCTTCAGCCTGTGCCAAAAACACACCATTCCTACTTACCCTGAATTTCAGCTTTCTACAACTTATGGCTTAGGCTGCACAAGCTGTTTTGTATGGAAATAATAATAATGATAATAAAGAAAAAACAGACTTTGCACTTGGACCTCTAAACAAAGCCGCAAGCGGCAAAGAGCGAGGTCCCACCAAATTTCAGCTTTCTGCAACTTACAGTTTAGGCTGCACAATCTGTTTTGTGGAAAAAAACTAAAATAATCAAAAAGAAGAAACTCAACAGTTACAGGAGGGTCCATAGTACTTTGTGCTGGGACCCCTAATGGACCAATCCAACTTGCACGTATTGAAAATTAATTTGGTGGTCTAAAATGTTTTACTGTTGTAAAATGTATTATTACAATTCACTTTCATGGGGAAATGTAATTTAATGATGAGTAATAAGTGTAAATAAATGACTACAGTCCTTTAAGGACGACATATACAGATTGTAACTGTAGCGTTTTTGTGTGGTTGATGCTAAGATATTTAAAACCAAACAAATTCACTGGAAAAGATTTTTTATGGGAAGACAGTGACTTTCGCTCCACCCCCTGTTTGACTCTTCTTGATAACCTATTTATAGCCCTCCCTCTCACTCTTCTCTTCACTCACACATAAACTCACGTCAAGGGAAGTTCTCATAAACAGAAATTTCACACCTCCTCAGTGTGAAAAATGCAACAGTGTTTTGAAAGCTCGGGTCGTAACCTTCTGTTGCTAAATATTTAGAATGACTACAAAAGTTTACAAAATGTTGAATATATGTGGTTCTCAGAGGCTGTCAATAAACTTAATAAGGAGTGATAGCAAGTGGAAACATTGGGGGATTTTTTAGGTAGCTTCCACTAGATGGCAGTAGGGGCTTTCTGTCTTCATAAAGTGTCATCTAGAAATCACGTCAACAGTTTTCAGATCACTATCAATATCGTGTATAATTTCAACTGAACTGAACAGTGTTTGAACCTTTCCCCTAATTTTCCTCTCTCTCTTTCTCTTTTTCCGAGCAGATAAGACAAGTAAGAAAGGGGAAAATATCTCTTCAACAATAGTCTTCAACAATAAGATCTACGAGAACTTTAATTTCTTTGCTTCCAGACAAGATCCTACACAAAACACCGGATCATATGCCAGATCTAACCCCAGACCTCAGCCTCAGAGAGCATCTCGGGTAGAAGAGTGTATCTATGAAAACTAGAAAACTAGCCTGTGCATTGATGTTTGTTCGTGTGTGGTGTTTGTTTACAACCAGTCACTTTACATCCTTTCCAACACAGAGACGCTGTGACACTATCAAAGTTCCTCTCATCAAGTTGTTTTCTTGCGAATTATGTGCTTTAAGGTTTAATGTTTACTTTGTGTAGTTTTTTTTTCCCACTTGTAAATAAATAAGAACTGATTCAAATTTGTGCGGATTGTCCTTTTAAAAAAAAAAAAACTTGGGACATGGATCACAGCAGATGAGCATTAAGATCAGACCACAGCTTTGTCTCCACCAGAGAAGGTGTGACCGGCTGCTTCTGTGAGCGGATGCCTGCAAAGATGGCCACATTGCAAAAACCAAACGAGGGGAAATTGTGCTTCCTTTCAGTGATACTGGTGTTAGCATCTCCTGATGCAAATGACCTGTACTTTCACACATGTTCTGCATGATAACAAAGTATTTTTGTCGTGGTGAACGGCAGCAGCCAATCAGCTTTTTCGGCTCCGATGCCGATAATAAAAATTGTGTACCAGCCAATGCAAGTGCTGATGTTTAATTAATAACATGGTTATTTTTTGTGTTTCATTTATAAGCTGCGTGTCTCACTGTGTGGATGAGACTGAGATCATTTTTTAATGTTTATGTCAATATCAGGCATGACTTGAACTTTCATTCATTCATTATCTGAACCGCATACTCCCAACTGGGGTCACGGGGGGACCGGAGCCTATCCCGGGAACTTATGGGTACAAGACGGGGACCAACCCTGGGCAGGCGCCAACACACCGCAGGGCACACACACTCACATTCATACCTTACTGGGTCAATGTAGAGTCCCTAACTAACCTATAATGCATGCCTTTGGACTGTGGGAGGAAACCGGAGCATCCGGAGGAAAACCACACAAACACAGGGAGAGCATGCAAACTCCACACAGAAAGGCCCTACGGCTGTCCCCAGGCCTCGAACCCAGGACCTTCTCGCTGTGAGGCGGCGGCGCTAACCACTGCGCCACTGTGCTGCCTGACTTGAACATTGCTTTACTTATTTTGTTAAACAAAAGTGTGACTAGAGAAACAGCAAACGTGATTCAAGCTTGACTTAATGGGCCGATTCACCTACCATTCTGAAGAAGACATTTGTTCTTAAAACTGACTCACACAGTTTTCATGAAGACTTTGATATTCACCAGTGTTTTCTAATTTAGGATTTGTTACAGAGCAGAATCTACAGCTGCTGAAAAGCACTCCCACACAAATTGTGTTGCCTGCAAATACAGTTGTGTAATATGCTATTTTAATTTCTTAACTATCCTAAAACCAGTTTTAAATAACTTTATAAGGTTTTGGTGAATAAGGCCCAAAAAGGGAAGTGAGTGAAATGTGACCTCTGCACTGACCCATTCATGAAGGAGCAGTGCACAACTGACATGCAGCACCCGAGGAGCAGTCCCTGGGGACAGTACCATGCTCATGTGTACCTCAGTGCTACCTTTACCTTCCGGTCATAGGGCCAACTCCCTAACGGTTACATTCTTGAAGATTCATTTAATTATTAGGTCAATGGTAGTGTAAATGCAGAGTTTGCATTTCATTGTGGTGCACTCTGTGCTGTGGTATTTTCAAAATGACAAATAACCTCTCACTCACTGCGGTGCTTGAAATGTATTTTTAATATATTAAGATATTTTTATTAATACATGCTACGTTTTTAGAAAGAAACGTGTCATATCAAGTATAAGCAGGATGTATAAAGTATAAAACAGAAAGTATAAAAGACTGTAAACTGACTTTTACAGAAAAATATTTCTTCACCCAAGCTGGGGTGCGTTTTCCAAAAGGATTGTGACTAATTACGTCAACAACTAACAGTGTAAATTAGCAACTAACATAGTGTTGCAAACGTAGTTAGCAATACGTAAGCAACTATGCTTTTGGGAAACACACCCCTGAGCAGTAACAGTAAAGACAGATCAGAGTTGTCAACCAAAGAAGTGTGACTGCGTGGCATTGGTCTGAGCACATGCATGCAGATGTGGTCATGTTAGAGAAGTGCAAGAACCGAGTGAAGCAAAGTGGCAACTTTTTCATACAATCAGGGTGTCAGTCGCAAATGATTTGTACTTCCCCAAACGCAGCTTTATGACAAAGTAATGTTGGTTAAGAGCATCTGCATTTTTGAACTTTCTTCAATTCTTATATATTGGCCTGTATTATTGGACTAGCCTATGACAGACATGCCTGCCTTTTTTTGTCTTTTTCAGACTTCCAATTTTTATGTACATATTTGGTATTAAAATACCAAGCCAAACCTGATATCATCTTTTAAATGACCAGATTTGATTTTTATTTTGTTGCTTTAATTTTATAAGATATATTTTGTTTTCAGTGAAGATTTTTTAGATATTTGTATGGTAAAAACATTCCACCAGAGAGGTACAGTCTTATGCAAAAGTTTGGGCACCCCTCCAAAGTTGCATGATAATTAGCTCTGTCTTCATAAGAGAAGATCACAGCAAGATGTGTTTTTTTTTCTAGAGATATATAGACAAGGGGATGTTTATCAGACCAAAAGTCTCAATGTAGCATTATTGAGTTGTATGAAATAAAATAAAGTTTGAAAAATGGGATGTGCAAAAGTTTGGGCACCCTCTCACTTGCATTACTTTGAAGACATGCAGTCATTTAATACTGACAGTTTGCAGCACTAAATTGCTTTGATTAGCTCATTAGACCTTAAACTACAAAGACAGCTGCAACCAATCAAAAAAATGGTTTAACATATATACATTGCTGGTGGTACTTGTCCTTGGTTTCCTCTTAGAGAGTGGCCACATGGGAACCTTTGAAGAACTCTCTACTGACTTAAAAACTAAGATAATGCATTTTTATGAATTAGGAGAAGGATACAAAAGATCATCACAAAAGTTTGGACTGTCTCTTTAAACAGTCAGAAATGTAGTTAGGAAATGGAAAGCCACAGGAACAGTCCTTGTGAAGAAAAGATGTCGTAGGCCCAGAAAAACATCTCAAAGGCACAGGCGAAGACTGGTTAGAATTGTCACAGACAAACCACAGACCACCTCCAGAGAGCTACAACAACATCTGGCTGCTGATGGTGTCATTGTACATCGTTCCACAGTCCAGCGCACTTTGCACCAGGAACAGCTCAGTGGAAGGGTGATGCGCAAAAAGAAGAGTCGCATGAGGTATGCAAAAGAGCATCTGGACAAGCCAGAAATATTCTGGAAAAACATACTGTGGACAGATGAGTTATAGTTATTTGGTCATAACCAGAGGCGCTATGCATGGTGAAAAAAATACACAGCATTCCAGGAGAAAAACTTGCTGCCAACAGTACAATTTGGTGGAGGGTCCATCATGTTATGGGGCTGTGTGGCTAGCAGAGGTATTGGAAACCTTGTTAAAATTGAGGGCCGCATGGATTCCACCCAATATCAGCAGATTCTTGAAAAGAATGTTCTAGAGTCAGTCACAAAGTTGAAGTTACGCCAGGGTTGGATCTTTCAGCACGACAATGATCCAAAGCACCGCTCAAAATCTACTAAGGAATTTATGCAGAGGCACAAGTACAATGTTCTTGAATGGCCATCCCAGTCCCCAGACCTGAACATCACTGAAAATGTATGGATTGAGTTGAAGTAGGCCGTGCATGCCCGGAAGCCATCGAACCTGACTGAACTGGAGGCATTTTGTATGGAAGAATGGTCCAAAATACCACCAGCCAGAATTCAGGGACTTGTGATTGGTTATAGGAGGCGTCTACAGGCTGTTATTTCAGCAAAAGGAGGCTCTACGAAATATTAATGGGATTCATTCCTTTGGGTTGCCTGTACTTGCCTATTTTTGTTTAAATGAGCATTACATTGTTTCTGTTGACCCAATAAAAAATATTTCACTACTGAATTGTTGCTATTTCCATAAGTTATCAAATATGTTAAAATTAAGTTGCTGCCTCTCAAGCTTAGCAAGTTATGCATTAACACAGTTATTTTTTATCAGGGGTGCCCAAACTTTTGCATAGCACTCTATAATATTTGGGACATTCCATAGCTTATTTTAATGTATATATTTAGCCAGATGGAAATAAGCTGATCTCTGGAATACAGTCAGATACAGTATATTTGGAACACTTTATTTTATAAAAACATAACTTAGATGACCACATTGTTTAAGTTCTCTAGATTTCAGCGATATGTGTCTCATATGTGTGTGTGTTATTCCTATTCAAAGTTATTAAAAGGCACAACAATTCACCCAGTTTGCAGCATGTGCTCGCATAAGGTTAATCTTATTAAAATTGTAACTCTGAACAAAGACATCTATCAACAGATGAACGTAGACCTTTAGCAAGTCATGTTTTACCTAGGTTTTGTCATGTTCATTCAGTGCTTTTAGCCCCGCAGTTTCTTTAAAAAGTACCCCTATAATCCTGTACTGATAAATCCCACCTCATCTTAGACCTATATAACTAGATCCTAGAGCCTTTTGTGTGTTTTTGTTGTTGTTCTTATTTTTGTTTTGGACAAACCCATTAAAGACATAGCAGGTTTATGATTTCTGATCATTTTGTTTCATTATTTCTTGCAAATGTGGAGAATCTGTACGTGGAGCAAAAACCTTTGTGTCACATACTTGGCAACCTCTTTAGGTTGTTTTCCTGATATCTACACAAACAATATTCACATTATCTCTTTAAATCACAAGTCACTATCTTTAAAGACTTAATCTAGTTTGGGATCAAGCCCCGTTTTTAAAGAAAGGCTAGAGCACAGACCGGCTGAAAATGCTGACACAAAAAGCAACTAGACTATATGTAGCAAAGGGTCTTTGTCCTGTTGGTTCACTAGTCTAATAAGGAAGTTGTGCCGAAGACTGAAGACCCTCTGTGGTTAAGCATTAAACATCGTCTGCTTTCAGAGGAAGGCTGTACACTTTACATTAATACTACGGTAAGTGCTACAATATGTAGAATATTTTTATTTATCTACATTGCAATAGCCATAAACACTGAATAACATTCATAATTTAGTTGACATTTAATTAGTGTTTTCAGTTCTCTTTAAATGGAAACCAATATTTTTAACTGTGTTGCTAATAAGAACACAAAATACTGCATGACTTTCTGTTTTTTACAGGAATGTTTGGGTTTTATCTTTTGTGCATGGATGAGTCTGTTTGAGTGA
>JAVGVS010000066.1:2161599-2173871 GCA_032718565.1 Distichodus sexfasciatus | reverse complement strand
TTCATATACTTTATATTATTTATTTATTATTATTATTATTATTATTATTATTATTATTATTATTATTATTATTATTATTATTATTATTATTTCAGTAAGTGTTTTAGTTTAATCTTTCAGAAACATCCTAATGTCTCTCTTCAGTTTCAGTGGAGTTTTCAAAGTTTTCTGTTCTTATTAGTAACACAATTAACAAACTATTATTGTGCATTTAAATAAAGCTGAAAACACTAGTCTACATAAGTGTAAGCTAAATTATCTCTGTTATTCAATGTTAATAGCTATTACACAAGCATGCAAAAATATTCTACATAATTTAGCACTTACCATGGTACTAATGTACAAGGTGCAGACTTCCTCTATAAGCAGACGGTGTTTAATGCTCAACCAAAATGGGTCTTGTGTCTTTGGCACAGTTGATGACTTCCTTAAAAGCCTAGTGAACCAACAGCTAGGACTATGACTCTTTGTAAGATATAGTCAAGTACCCTTTCCTTAAAGACTGAGTTTGGTTCCAGATAAACTCTTTTAAGTTGTTATTCTAGCATATTCAAGAGATATTGTGATCTCCTATGAATAATTACAGCTTTTGAGAAAAATGATATGACCTGATGAAACTGGCTGCTGTGCACACCAGACTCCAAGATGTAGCAATCTAGACCTAAGATGAGTTATGTGTCTCGATCTCACATGTAATTATTATTCAGTACAGGATTAAAGCAGAGCTCTTTTAAGATGCTAAAGGGCCTCACACAGTGGAAAGTTAAATTGCATCAGCCTGCAGTTAATAGCATTGTAGCTTTGATTCATCAGTTAACACATTACAAGCTTTGAACACAGCTACCATTTACACAGAATTCAGATTGCAATATTTTTACCATGTCTCTTTACATGATTAATTAAAAAAATCATAAAAGCTCATAGTTTTAGGTTTCACAACATAAATCTGCTTATCTATATTTTTTCCATTTTGATTCCTTATATTAAACGTTGACTTAAAACTGTTACCCCAAAGAATATACAGTATATTACATATTTTAAAATATATAGTCATATGAAACCATATTCTTTAAATTATGAAATGTTGTTTTTAATACATGCATGTTATGTTTTAAGTATCCATTACTTTGTTATGAAGAGGAGGTTTGATTTGCACTGTGTGTGGTTGTGTGTGAATGTGTGTCTGATTTGACAAGAAAATTACACATTAACATATACACTGCCTTCCAAAAGTTTGGAAACGCCCCTGGCAAAGTGGGGTTTTGGACAGTATTGCCACGAATCCTTTTTAATTTGTGATAATGTTGCACTGATAAGGGACAACAAAAACTACCAAAACATATTTTATTACATTAACAGTTTATTAAACAGTTTATACATAGACAATACTTAAATTTTGGATTCATCAAAACGTCCACCATTACCAGCTATTACAGCTCTGCATAATCTGGGCACCCGAGCTGTCAATGAACCAATCAATTGTTGAAGCTATTAAGGTGTGCTGACCCAAAAATCTTTTAAAAACCTGGGCCAAGTTTAAACCAGTAACCAGACATCACAGCTGGCAAAGGGGCTGTCTGGCTTTGACATGTATATACTGCCATTAAATAAAAATCTAAATAAAAAATGAGTATTGCTGGTATCCAAAGATAATGTCAAGTTACTTTAATGTATTTGCTCCAAAAAATGATGAGGATTTATGCCGATATCGTCCAAAAACCCACTTTGCCAGAGGCGTTTCCAAACTTTTGGATGGCAGTGTAGTTCAACACAAACATGCAATTTTTACACACATATTCATACAGGAAGCACTTTCTAGTTTCTAATGGAAGTGATTGTGTTCAATTTGCATAAAATATTGTCTTACATCCATTGCTGTCTTCCAAATCCAAATCAGAATCATGTCGTAGCAGACTTTGTAATATCAGCAGATATCAAATTGCTGTCCTTTGACCTGATTTACTATTCTATCAGGATGAAACTTGTGTTTCACACTGATAGTATTAACCTTAAAATGATATTGTATCTAAGATTAAACCACAGAACAAAATACCAGTATCAGCCCCGTAACTGTGAGAATACAAAAACAGTAGAATAAAACAACAGCAAATGCTATATATATGGCGTTACATTTTTAAAAAGTTGGCAGAAACTCCTCCACCACTGTAGTCAGTTACATATTTCAGTAACACGCGTTACAACCCACTTTAAACCCAAAATTTAGTGCTGTTTTGTTTTTATTAAAAGATTCACCTTCGGCACAAGAATATTTTGGCTAGTAAAAGAGCTATTGTAGGCCTACAGTCATTATGCTACACGACACCACTCTCCACTGGATGTAGAATGAGCTGCAGTAAACTACATTTTATCATTTTAGTAACACAGACTTGCTAATTTAGTAAGTCCTACTTCTACAGTTATTTCAAGATTCAAGATTCAAGATTCTTTTTTTGTCACATGCGTAATTATACAGGTATAAGACACAGTAAAATGTATCCTGAACCGCTCTTTTTTCAACTGTGCAATTTGAACAAAGAATACATGTTAAAAGATGAAAATATGGGAAAAAAAATTAAAAACAAAGAAATAACTTTGAATTACAATACAAATAAACATTTATTTTGGTAAAAGTAACAAAAAAGTCATGCAGGATTTGTGTAACGCATTACAGTTCTGAGTGATATTAGATTACTTTGAAATAACAGTAACTACTAATCTATAATGTATTACATTTTGGAGCTAACGTGCCCAACACTGAATGATAGTAGCGCTGGATTTGAACCTACTACCTCTTGGTTCTTAAGCAAGTATCTTACCAGTAGGCCATCACCCCATTCGTCCTGATGACTTTCTTCCAAAACCTGTTGTTTCAAATCTCACAATAAAAACTTCAACATTTCTGCCGTATTAAATTCATGCAACTTATATTTTCTAATTATAGAAAATATGGGGTTAAGGGTCATTTCCATTTTAAACTGTCAGTTTAAACAGAAAGGTTACATTTAATAGTTTATGAACAGCACCTTCACCCTGTCTTTTATAAGCCAGGACACTAATCATGTGAGTGTAGTGAAAAACCACCACTGATGCAAGTGTAGCAACAGCGTGAACAAAAACATTTCACCCTCTGTTCTCATGGGTGGGGGGTGGGCATAATGCAACGCCGCCTTTATGAGATTACAGGAAGTGGCTTAATCTTAACTCTCACTCCTAAATGTAAATGTCACCTGCAGCACAACACTTTTTAGCAGCGACATGCTTTTTTATCAAGTATCTTTTTAGCATATTCAGTCCTCATCCTTGAAAAATACATGGTTCAGGTCTGAAATTCCTTGGTTGCAAAGAGTGGAGTATTTGCAGATTATGTTAATTCAGTTAATGAGATTAATTAAGATTGTAATCTTCAGATATAATCAATTTAGTTACAAATTGGACTTTAGTGATACATGAGGCTAATCATAGTTTATTGTGGTCAGTTCCTGTGATTTTCTTGTAAAGATTGTCATTAACACATGAATAATGAATAAGAACAAGACAACCATGCTTCAAAAACTGAAAATAAACATTTATTTTTATTTTTTGTTAATAAAAATATATAAATTCCAGGGGCAGTTTGGGTTAAAGGCCCCAGTGGTGGTACTGCTGACAGTAAGACAGAACTGCATAAGAGCTGCATAAGACAGTAAGACATAGGTAAATATTATCACTAGACCACTACCATCCCCACATACATATTAATACTTTGCATGTGGTAGTTTATTTAATCATATATTTCCGGTGGACTTGGTTGGGGAGGAGAGACTGTGTGGTTTCTCTGCTGCTGTGTTCACCTGAGAAAGAGACACATCTAAGAGAGAGAGATACAGTCTCACGTCCTTCGTTGGAACTACGATTGTGAGAGTGAGGAAACCGTGGGTGAAACTCCACCCATGAGAGTGAGGACTGGCCAGATGTTTTAATCCCATTGGTAGACTGGTCGAAGATGGTGATCTGAAAAACAGTGGCAATATAGAGTAACATGTATGAAGTAAAATGTACTGCGGTTGCAAAAATAAAAAAAATGTGAAATTAATAAGGTGCATGTGGTGTCTAATGACTATCATTTCAAAACCACTTGTGACTTACCGAGACACAGACAGTAAATCCCAGCAATGAAAGCAATGGCAGCCAACACAGCAAAGCTGACGCCTACTATTATAAAAATCACACCTGAAAAAGACCAGCATTACTATAAATAAAATAGCAGAATCATCACAAGAATGAAGCAGTATTTATTAGTCATAACATGTAACATTACATATGCAGAAAAATCTCATTATTACTCCCCCCTCAGTGCTACCTGTAAACTCCTCTTCTCTTTGAGAGCAGGCGGAGGTGGATATGTTAAGTGTAACTGGTTGACTCAAGGAGGAGTGATTGACCCAGCAATAGTACATCATCTCTTCAGGTGTGTGTGGAGACAGGTGAAGGTAAGACGTGAGGTTGTGAGACCCGTCTGTGTTCACGCTGTAGTTCCAGTACATGTCAGACATGTTCAGCTGTTCTCTATGCGTGAGAGTGTGTGAAGTGTTCATGTAGCTGATATATTCTCCATCTCTGATCCAGGCCTGCTCAAGGGCAGCAGGGTAAAAGCCAGTGGAGGTGCAAAGCATTGTGGGAGCTCCATCTGCTCCCTTCAGACATGACACAGACACTGATGGAGGTGCTGGAGGGTGATAAATGACATTTTAATTTTTAACATACAGATCTATAGATTTAAGTAGCATAACATGAATTTCATTAAACATACAGTTAATAAATCTCCAAATACTTGTCAAAAATCTTACTGGCCCTTTCTCCCGGTATTATAATATGAGGAACACATGAATGAAAATATTATCCAATAGTACAAATATTACTTAAATAATAAGTAAGAATTTGTCTTTTAGGAGTATGTTTTAGTAGTAGTTTACATACAAGCTTCTCCCAACAGGACAGGGGTCAATGTGTGAATAATTTGTCATATAACCATTTGGGGCACAACAGGAATGCACTTGCAAGACAATGTCCTTTATTGGGCACAAGGGCCAAAACAAAATGAAAAAGTCTTCTCCTTCTTGCCTGGTGGGGAAAACAAGATGGTGGATAGACAGACACAAAGAGGAAAGACCGGCAGAAAATAAGGAACAGGTGAACCCAAGCAGAAATCTAACTAAAACCTGGACAGGACAGAGGCAAACTTAAGTAGATAACAGGTAATTAAACAACAGATCCAATGAACAAACAGAAACGGTTAAACTAGGTGTGAGAAACTAAAAAGAAACAGCTGCCACGGATAATGAAACGGGATGAGGCAAAATTTACTTTTTTATAAGTGAGTGATTTTTTTGTCATTGTGAACACAGCACAGCACACAGTGCACCACAACAAAATGCAACCTCTGCATTTGACCCATCCGTGAAGGAGCAGGAGGCAGCTAACAAGGGCAGTGCCCGCAGAGCAGTGCTTGGGGACGGTACCTGGCTCATGAGTGCCTCAGTGATAACTTTACTGGCCCTGAATTCGAACCGGCGACCTTCTGATCACAGGGTGAACACCCTACTGTTACGCCACCATCTGCCATGTGAACTAACAAGAACTAACAAGAACAGAGGGAATAACTAACAACTCATGTCTCATTTTAGACCAGACTAACACGAGCCAGACAGACAAGACGGGGCAATCTCTAGTGGCCGGCTAAGGAATGGTCCAGCGGGAGCCGTGACATTTATGATTACTGCCACAATAAACTGCCACTCTAAAATATGCGCAACCAACCTTCTTGCTTTATTGTGGAGAACAGAAGTTTGAATAGTTTCTTGTTGAAGCATTTTCTTGGTTAAAAAATACCAAAAAAAATCTTGTATTTTTCTAAAGAACAATATTTGAAACCTTTTGCAGTCAAACAAGAAGTCAGTTATACAGTGGGATATGTGTTAATAGATCGTTTATATACTTGAAGATTTTAATTTGAAGGAAAAAGTAACCATGAAACTAAAGACTGAGCAACCAGACTTCGTCATAATAGAAGTTATATGTGAAAATATAAAATATTCAGATTTACAAAAGCATTTAAAACATAATTGATATGCAATACATGAAACAAACTATAGAACATGCAAAAATGTTTCTACATGTTCATTAAAGATTATTTATTTCATATAATCAGATTATATTAGATTTCTGTAATGATTCAATAACATTAAATATAAAAAAGTGAACATACCTAGATATTACAATCAACTTTAAGAAATAAAAGAGTTTTTCAGGACAAAATTTTATTGCCAAATACGTCGTCATATAGAAGGAATTTGCTTTGGTGGTTGGTGCTGAGACATTAAGAGCAAAAGGATTTTTTAATTGTGTTCTTATGTACAAGATACTAATATTAATAGAAAAATATGGATATTGCTTTACAAATTGAAAAAAATGGATTTGAGTGAATAACCAACTGTACAATCTGAACCAAAGATGTGCAGTAGCGCAATTATGACATTATGAGAGGCATGTTATTACAATTTAGGTGCGCAAAAATACAGTACGGGGTGGAAAATAGCTGTAAGCATTCTTACCTATCACCTTGATGAATGTTGTTGTATTTCCCAGACACGTTCTAGGAGGTGGTACATATCCAGTTACAGTACAAGTGTATGAACCAGAGCTATTTATCTGTAGATTTAACAGCTCAAATGAGAGCTCTCCTGTTTCTGGAGTCCATATGGATCTGATGTTGTCTTCACATGTCTGACTGTTCAAGGATCCACGTATATAAAGATATGAGCACAGTGGGTGATTTCTGTGCAAAGACACTGTCCAATATTTACTCTCATTTCTGTAATAACAGTTGATTATGGCCGAAGTTCCCTGTTTAATGATATGTGTTGTGTTTGATTTCACAGTGCAATTTGATGTCACATCTGAAAAAGACAATAATTTGCCATTAAAGTTGTATATTTTTATTTACTGTGTCCATCATATTTTATTTTAAGGACTATAAAGAATGGCACTAGCAGGATTCCAGTTTTTATAACGGATAACATCTAGGCACTCAATAAATATTATTGTTATTGTGTTCATAATTTCAATAGAGTGGAATAAATGTGTTACCTGAGACAGTAGCCAGAACAATCCACACAGAGCAGAACAGGAGCATTGTAACAGTTTCTAGAAATTAAAGTAAAAAACCAAATGATCATCTTTCTCTGATCAGAACAATACACGTGAGTTTCACATTAATACTGCTATTATTTAAAATTACAAATGTGAATGTGATGCTTGTACAGTGGTGGTTTGATTTGTGCCATGAGTGAGCTGTGAGTGTGTGCGTTTCTTGGATGAGTGTATGATCTCACAAAAAAGGTTATTAACTAAATAACAAACATTTACATACAGTTCAACCCAAACATGCATTTCATATGAACATAATCATGCCGAAAGCACTTTCTCACCATTCTACGCTGTAGTAGGTCTTAGCCTCTCTGGAGCTACTGTGTCGCTCTTGTGAATATTCTCATGAAGTTTGACACCAAGTAGAGCCTTAAGCTATGAGGCAAGTCTGTGGTTACGGTTTCCGCTTGAAAAGTGCAAGCCAGCAACGGGATTTTTTTATACAGTACCTGTTTTAGATATCCTGCTTGGACTGCATCCTAAGACAAAAACAAAATTTCCCCTTTATTTGGATATTAAGAGTTTATATAGATATGAGAAAATTGCAAAGCAGAGATTTCTTTACCAGCATGTCATTACCTTATCTGGTATTAACCCAAATGTGATGCTCTGTCTGAGGTTAAACCACAAAATAAAACACCACTAACAAGTTCAAATCAGGCCGCTTTAACTCATTAACTTTAGCTTAGAGTTGAAAAGCGGTAGGACAAAAATCCATCAATAGTACTTGGTAGATTGCATGGAGCACATGACTGGAGCAAACATCAAATTAACCATAATTTGATGTTTTGGGAGAAACGCACACTGCGGCCAACTGTTTAAGGGTCTTGCTCAGAGGCTGCAGTGATGGTGGTAGCGCTAGATATAGAACAGAGCTGGATTTAACCCTCTGACCCCTTTGTTCATAGATGAGTGTCTGACCACTAGGCCATGTACTGAAGCCATTCTTGCATTCTTGTCCTAATATTTGCAGAATTTCTCTATCTATACAACTATTTTTATTAAAGCACTATACAGTTATACAATTCATATATTGTAAATTACTGACCATTGCATTTCATTTCCAGTGAATACTGGCCGGGAAAGTCTACATTTAATAGTATATTAACAGTAGCTTCATGCTGTCTTTCATTAACCAGGATACTGAGCATGCATTTGTAGTGCATCAAGATTTCATAAGCCACCACTGACGCCAAAGGCCAAATGTTGAGACGCAAAGACATATCACCCAGTGTTTACAAGTGGGGGTGGAGGTATGACAACGCTGCATTCATGAAAGTACAGGAAATGACTTATGACATAACATTATGTTAGAGAAAGGTAACTTTCTAGCATATTCCACCTTCATATTGAAATAAAAATTGTTTAGCTACAGAATTGCTATAAAATAGCTATGAAAGAATAATTGGTAATGTCAAAACTAAAATAGGAGCAACAACATAAAACATAATAAAATTAATAAAAAAAAAACAGCCATTACTAATTTATCCTTAGACTGAACTTTAATCATACACAAGGCTAATCTTTGTTTACTGTAGTTAGGTATTGTGTTTTTCTTGCATTTATTGTCATACATATGCAGAGTTGGACAAAGTATCTCACTCCATTATTTAAGTGAAAGTACAGACACCACCAGTGAAATGTTACTCCAATACAAGTGAAAGTCAAAGCTGAAGAACGGAATTACTTGTTTTAAAAATACTTAAGTATTAAAAGTACATCTTCTTTCCCCACATTGTTGCATTTTTGTCATAACACTTACAGTACAATACCTAATGCCTCTGACTAGCTTGTAAAACATGTAGAATAAGGAATTGGTGAAACACAACCTGACCTGACAAAGAAAACCAGTCAATTGTTTATTTTTTAAGTAATTGTAAGACTACACACCTCCACAAAACAGCATGGTATTGTTCAGACACAAAAAGTACTTTGTTATTGTCCACCTCTGTACATATGTTGTCAAAAAGAATGAGGCAAGAATATTTCAGAAAAAAAACATTTATTTTACAACGATTGAAATATATGCATGATTGAATAGAGGGTGACTACAGCCTTCCCATGGTAGATTATTTTACATCACAGAAAGACTTTCATTTTCAAATTACAGGGACAGTCTCACTGGGGCAACTTGGGGTTGAGAGTTCAGAGTCCAAATGATGGTAGTTCTGGCGGTAGGACAGAGCTGTATATTATCCTAACACTAGACCACCACCTGCACCTACATAGCGATAGCTTGCCTGTGACAGTTTACTTCATCTTAATCTGCTGGTGGGCTTGGTTAAAAAAAGACAGGCTTTGTGGTCCATCTGTTGCTGTGAAGTTCACTTGACAAAGCAACACACTTTCAGACAGAACACCATCTAAGAGAGAATGACACAGTTTCACGTCCTTAGTTGGAACTACAATTGTGAGAGTGAGGAACTTGTGGGTGAAACTCCACACGTGAGAGTGAGGACTGGTCAGGTGTTTTAAACCCATTGGTAGGCTGGTCAAGATGGTGATCTGAAAAACAATGTGGAGTAACATGTGTAAGCTAAACATACTGCAGTTCTGTTTTTACTGTTTGCTTCTCATAAATTTAAGATAGTTTCGTACACTAGTTTAGAGAACGGTAGATGCTTGTGAGTCTTCCTACAATATCAGGAACCGTCACTACATTAGTCAAGTCAGGTCAAATTTACATGGCAAACTGAAAAACAATACCAGTGCTGTACAACACAGTCAAAACAGTTTTAAATAGAAAGTACACAGTGGACTACTAGTTAGAATACTCGCTCCTAGACCTTGAGGTTGTGGGTTGAAATCCTACCACCACTAGGTCATTGAGCAAGACCCAGTCTTTACTGTTTTTTATGGCTTTGTGGGGAATGGTCCCCATAAAGAAAAATGACTTTATAGACAGAGGTTAAGGTTAGGGTTAAGGTTTAGGGTTAGGTGTAAAATTATATACATATATTCATTATGGGGATCTACGGAAGGACCTGACAAAGTGTGTGTGTGTGTGAAGTATAAAAGTGGGTAAACTGTTTAGTAGATTGCCTCTGTGAGTCTGTATATAGTACAAATATTGGTAAGTTATTAAAGTGTGTGTGTATACGTATGTAGGAGCTGTTGAGAAGTTTGCAGTTATGTGTTTTTGTGGGGCAGTTGGTGGTGTAGTGGTAGGGTGTTCGCCCCGTGATCAGAAGATCGCCGATTCAAATCCAGGGCCTAGTAAAGTTACCACTGAGGTGCTCATGAGTAAGGTACTTCCCCCCAAACACTGCTCCGCGGGCGCTTGTTAGCTGCCCACTGCTCCTTCACGGATGGGCTAAATGCACAGGTCACGTTTCGTTGTGGTGCACTGTGTGCGTGCTGTGGTGCGTTCACAATGACAAATAATCACTCACTTTCACTTTTGTGCATAATGTTATATAACTTGTGATTTACCGAGACACAGACAGTAAATCCCAGCAATGAAAGCAATGGCAGCCAACACAGCAAAGCTGATTCCTGCTATTATAAAAATCACACCTGAAAAAGACCAGCATTACTATAAATAAAATAGCAGAATCATCACAAGAATGAAGCAGTATTTATTAGTCATAACATGTAACATTACATATGCAGAAAAATCTCATTATTACTCCCCCCTCAGTGCTACCTGTAAACTCCTCTTCTCTTTGAGAGCAGGCGGAGGTGGATATGTTAAGTGTAACTGGTTGACTCAAGGAGGAGTGATTGACCCAGCAATAGTACATCATCTCTTCAGGTGTGTGTGGAGACAGGTGAAGGTAAGACGTGAGGTTGTGAGACCCGTCTGTGTTCACGCTGTAGTTCCAGTACATGTCAGACATGTTCAGCTGTTCTCTATGCGTGAGAGTGTGTGAAGTGTTCATGTAGCTGATATATTCTCCATCTCTGATCCAGGCCTGCTCAAGGGCAGCAGGGTAAAAGCCAGCGGAGGTGCAAAGCATTGTGGGAGCTCCATCTGCTCCCTTCACACATGACACAGACACTGATGGAGGTGCTGGGGAGAGAAACTGACATTTTCAGTTTCAACATTGAGGTCTATGGATTAAAGTAGCATAACATAAATTGCATTAAAGATAACGTTACTTAATCCCATAATACTTGTCAACATCTGCTTGGCAAAGTTTATCCCCTACTATTGTAATTTATAGAATATTGAATGCTCTGTAGTCAAAACTAATATTAGCTGTAATGTAATTGTTGTCCTAATCTTATTTATGAATGCCAAAGACAGAATCTTCATGGATTCAACAGGTTATGAAATTGTTATTTTATGAAAAAAGTGCAATCAACCTTTGTACTATATTAAGGAGAATTGCATTATATTTTCTTGCAGTCATTTAAAAATAGTTTTAAAACATTCCATTTACCCAAAATATCACATCATTCTTTAACTTTTCTAAAGAACTGCACTGGAAACATTCTTGTAAGATTCAGAGCAAATTAAAACAGAAACCAACAAGTCAATCATGCAGATGACATTATGTTTATATTAAGAGAACATTTACATGGTTTCAAAAAATAATTTATAGGAAATTATTTAAAAGGAAGGAAGGAAACCAGGAAGCTGGAGATTGACTAGACAGAATTCGGCATAATAAAAGTATGTGCTAATAAACATACTTTAAAAATAACCTGACAATATAAGGTTGGTCTGTTTCCATTCCTGCAGTCTTATGACAGCATTTAAAACTATAGCCCATAATAATTTTTATGACATGTGGAATGCACATAATTGACCACAAAAGTAAGCACTGTAGAACAAACAGAAAATTGTTTCTTCATTATTTTCATTATAGATTATTTGTTTTATATGTTTCATATCATGTAGACTAAACTAAGAATGAAGAAAACAAGAACTATTGAATCACTACATACACTTCAAGTTAAAAGTAAACATGTACATACTTAGATATTATCATTTGTATGATGAGCATGATGTACAGTATATATTTTCTTTCAGCATTCTTTCAACAAATTTCAGCATTCTTACCTATCACCTTGATGAATGTTGTTGTATTTCCCAGACACGTTGTAGGAGGTGGTACATATCCAGTTACAGTACAAGTGTA